>JAOWMA010000357.1:0-50490 GCA_025962755.1 Colletotrichum tropicicola
ATTTTCTTTTATTAAGTATTTATATTTATATATATTTATAGAAAATAGAGAAATTTATATAGTTTTTAAGTATATTATATATATAAAAACTAGGATTTTAAACTTTTTTAGGTCTAAAAAGGTATATTATAATAGTTTTAACTATTTAAAAGTTAACTATATATATATAATTAGGTATAAACTATTTTTTAGTCTAACTTTACTTTAATGACCGTCTTTTTAAGGGACCTTTACTGAGTAATACTCTTATAGGAATTAAGCTGTTTTTTCACACCTGAATGCCACTTGTACAATAGCTGCGTGACAGCTTGGAAATGAAGTCTTATAAAAGAGAGCATATCGAACGTCTCTAGCGGGAAGTCGAGACTCAACTTGAGGACTGCACCAAAGGCCTTCTGGAAATCTGGATTACGGGCACAGTTTCCAATTTGTACTTTCCCGACGGCGAACCAATTGATCTCGTCTCCCATAAGCAGGTCCGCTTTCTACATCGCACCGTACGTGACTTCATTCGCGAGAGTCAACTATTTCGCGAGCTATCACTCAAGTACCCGCCCGACGCAATTTTGGCAATGGCTAGTCGAATGTTTGTCGCGGAATTCTGGCTCTTCGACATCCCCTGCCGTTGGAGAACTGTTCAAATGGGTTCTCATTTCCATCGGCTGCCACCCAGCGAGACACGAGACGCACATCTCGATGCTTTAGAAAAAGCCATCATTCATCATGGTGAGCATGACTGGAGAGATTTTGGGCATTACTACCGTTCTTCTAGCGGTTCCTCGTTCAGCCGTTATATCGGAAGTGAAATGTCTTTCCTCCATTGGTTGGCATGGGCCGTTGAGTCGCCTGATTACTTTCGACGCAAAACAGCCAAGTATGCTCATCTTTTGGAAGCAAAGGGAGACCTGTCCCTTCTTCTATCAGCGGCTTTCAGCGAGACTGAGAATTCTGCAAATGCCACGATGCTCGCGTGTCTTTTCGAGCTTGGCCTTTCACCGAACGAGCGGGTCAACGTCTCACCGCGGGGAAAAGATCGCGAATCGTGGACAGAGATACAAGCGACAGCTTGGACAGTATTCTGCGCGTGTTTCATTTTTGAAAACAGCATGTGGAATAAATTTAGGATTGCTTCACTGTCCCCTCAACTGAAAGCGTTTCTGTCCACCGGAGCCGTCGATACGAATTGCTTAATCCTCGTTGGGCCTACAGATGGAGCACGCAAAGATACTGAACTGACGGCCCCGATTGCCCCGACGCATTGCCTTTCGTTTTCAGAACTGATCGACGAGCTTAAATTTCAAAACCAAGAGACCATGATCTATCTTTCGCAAGCCTCCGACAGGAGGGTTCAGAGCATTCTGAGAAATGTATGGAACTACTTTTCTCCACCAAAGCACGATTTGTCTGCTCTGAAAGCGGCATATCTTCCCTGCACTGCAGAACATTTTTTCGGGAACGAAAGTCGTGTTGTTTCTGTTGTCTGGGAGGACAGATGGTTGAATGAGGTGGATTTTGATATTCGGCTGTTCTAAGCACATCGTCCTTTTCGCTGCAGGAGCCATCTTTTGGCAGCTTTTTCATCTTGTGGTTCCATTTTCAAGCAGTGCTCGGTCATTTCGCTTGATGCATTAATAGCCTTAACTAGCAATGAAGAAATATTCTCGCTTTTGAGTTGTGCTTTTTGGTTGATCTGACTTAATCCAGCTACAGATTTCACGATCGTCTTTTTCAGTTTCCAACGTAGTTGTAAATCTCTTCGGATGACATCAAACTTCCAGTGAGTTTGGTGCCCAATAAAATGCAGGTGTGTCCAATGAGCCATATCTGCTTGGGGAAATTTGGCTCGTATGAATCAAATACCCTTCGGACAGGACAACAAGTACTAGAGCCGACGTTGGAATCAAGATGCGGCAGACCATTTGGCAATTGGAACTCTAACCTACACACCTATCGACAGCATCGGAGGGTATAGTAACGGCCCAAGGCACCGATACTTCTTCCGGACTCCACACAGCACTGAACCGCTTGTGTTTGTTGCATTTCGTAGAAGTGGAGAGACGTTAGGAAGAAAGGCCCGAAGGAGCCTGACGAGAACCTTAAATCACACTCGTTGACTGGATTCATTATGCTAAAAGCTCCCTATGTCCGAGTATTCATACAGTGGAAGATGTCCTACCGGCGATCCCGGCATGTCCCTTTCAGGAGGAAGCTGCCCTCCATGCATGCTGATCTCAAAGTCCTTTTACGGAGGCCGTTACCATTGGTATGAGCACTGTCCGACGAGCGACTTAATGGTTCAGGATCTGAGATCGTTGATTTGGGAGCAGTATTCGACAGACTCTTCTTGTAAGCAGATTTAGCAGCTTCAACTGCAGTCGGCGATGTATCGGTGTATGCAGAGTCACTCCCAGGGGGTGGCAGACAGTCAAGGTTCTTGGCCCATTCCTCCGTCCTGCACCTGACTATTCCCGCCAGGACGTCAGAGTCAGGCTTCGTGCTTCTTCGACTTTCGCCCTCACTTTGAGAGCTTCTTCGAGAGCCCGAGACAGTATCGTTGCTGCCAACAGAAGGACCTGTGGACTGGGAACTTCGAGGGTTGCTGATTGGCTTTTTTGTTGTGGTTGCCTCATTGGCAGTGAAACTTAAACAATGAGAATATGCCTGTCTTGGGTCGATATTTAGAGTTTTTGACGTGAAATTCGTACTTGCTTCAATGGTGTTTGTCCAAATATCTGGACTCGAGACTTGACTCTTAAAGCAAACGTAGTGTGCTGGGCATGTCTTGGTGCTCAGATGAAAACAGCAAGAATTTTCGCGATTTGTGTGTGGCTTTGATTGGGGGGCATCGTTCAACCTGAGGGCGTGCTTGACTTTGTACTTGAAGCCCATTGTGTGTAAATTTTTGAAAAATGAGCCAAGGGTGCCTATGAGGCCTCAGATTGATCGGAGGTATGTGTCCCGTTGTCATTGGAGGGGCAGGGGGGAGCTGTCGGCGTATCGCCTCCAGGTTGTAGGGATTTTGAAGAGATATCAAAAGGCATCTCCGATGCAAGAATGCGCCACCAGCCGCTTCAAAATTCAGTAATCATCAATTATGGGTCTGGTTGAAAATTCGCACCAAACAGAATTTAGAGTTCAGAAGTCAATGGGAAGCTTGGATGCTGCCACCATCGCTGATGAATAATATCTTGACCGGTGGTAGCCGCACAACGGAGGAATATTGAAATTAGGTAGGTAAGGATCGATCAATTGATGAAATAAAAATTGAAGACTTTTTTGATATTCATTACATCGTCGCTTTTTGGAAATCAAATTACTGTCCCTCAACCTCCTTGACAACTCTCTTGACAGTCTCATCAAGGTCCTCCTCAACAACTCCAATCTTGCTCAGGTCGGTAACCTTGGCGTTGTAGTCACCGCCCCATCCCTCCCTCATGTGGTTGACGTAGAAGGCGATCAGTCCAGCAACGTGGTTGCCGTTCTTGGCATCCTCCTCAGCCTTGGCAACCACGGTGGCAGCGTCGAGAACCTCGATCTTCCAGTCCTCGTCCGTGGCGCCGGTAGCCTTCTGGATGCTGTTGAGCATGTCCCGCTGGCTAATGTAGAAGGACTTGAGGTAGAACGGCTTGTTGCGGTACTTCTCCAGCTCGGAGTCGGGCAGGCTCAGGATTCCGGCGGTGCCTTTGCCGGTGACGGCGACGTTGGTGGTGATGAACTTCGTGTTGCCGCCGTCGTACAGCTTAGCAGTGCGGTTCTTGACATCGATGCCCCAGAATCCCTGGGCCATGGACCAGTCGAACCAGGGGTTGTTAACGATGGCGATCCAGCTGGCGCCGACCTCCTCGACGAGGTTGCGGATCCTGACCTTGCCCTGCAGAATGGGGCTGGAGTTGAAGAGCTTGGAGGGCGAGGGGTCGGAGCCGTACTCGGTGGGGAGGATCCACTTCACGCCGGCCTTGGCGGCGGCACGGATGTGGGCGTCCTGGCCTGTGGCGTAGCTGGTGAAGCCGAGAGCGAGGACGACGACGTCCTGGCCCTGGAAAGCGGAGACGAGGAACGACTCGTCCTCGTAGCTGCCCTTCTTGACGATGACGCTGTCGGGGAAGGTGGCGGAGGACTCGGCGCGGGTGACGGCGGTGATGGTGTGGATGCCCTTCTCGAGGAGGGCGTTGAGGGTGAGGCCACCGACGTTGCCGCTGGCGCCGACGATGGCGATCTTGCGTCCCTGCAGGGTGGACATTTTATAAGATTATAAGGTTGTAATTTGCGGGTTGGTCGATTTATTGAGTCTTTGTGTGCTCAGTGTGTAAGTGCCTGAATGGAAGAGCGAAAGCTGTGTTGTGTTGGCTTGGATGCAGAGTGTGGTGTTGAGTGGTGATGCAAGGCAGTTCCAAGGATACAGACGGAAGGAAGCCCCTCTTCTTTAATATTCCAGCCCAACCTTCTAGAATTCGAAGCTTTCGGAAACTCTCCAAGACATGGCGATGACGACTGCGGATTTGCTTCCGATGATGCGTCAGCGGAGACGAGGGGCACAAAGCCGCTCGAACCAACACGCCCAACAAGGAAACAACCCGCGCGCGTGTGTTGAGTAAGGTGCCTGGCTGCCAGCTGGCGGAGCCCATGACGGCCGCCCACACTCCACTGCCCAACTGACAACTGACAAATGGGGCGGGGGATTTCTAAGCCCTGAGCCGTCGGCGTGAGCCGCACCTTTTTTAGGAGCCGTAGGCCGGCCGTAGCGTCTCCACTTCGCCCGGTTTTGCGTCCGGCTCGGAGGTGAAATGGCTGTTTCTGGCCACTTGCCCTGAATGGCGTCGGAGTTAATTTCTGCCCGTTTGGGTAATTTGCTCTTCCATCCCCATTAAGATCCCGTCTGACTAACGGCCCTTACGGATACATTGCCCACCTGTTCCCACTGACCTTGAATTGAGAGGAAAGAGTGCATAATCGTCCGTGGCATCGTTTCTAATTTATTTCTCTGCGTCCCTCAATTACGAAGCTTGTTTGTCTTAATCACCTCATTTTAGAGGTTCTGCCGTCAACACGAGGAAAGACCGCAATCGATCCTACACAACAGTGTTTGGTTGCACGCTCTCTCTATCCCGGGCCACTTCAGCCTGCGACTGACCTTCTCCTGGAAGTATGAGTTTCCTTTCGGTTTAAACAGGACTTCGTTTCTGTTCATCAGTAACCAAGGAAAATGTCTGGTTGAGTGACCATTCTCACTTGGCATTCATACTGCATTCGCCGAGATGCACCGGCGCCGATAGCCCTAGGAATCTCTGATTTGGCTGAAGGTAGAGCTTTTCCATCAATTTGATCTATTCCGAGGGACCGGCCTACTGTGGTTTCTGCAGGTTGAGTCCGTCCAACTATCTCCTTCTTAACACAGATTTGAACAACGAGATAGCTCCAGCTGGCGCCAGTCAGCATCAGCCGCAGACCTATAGCCGGAATCGGAAGCATCTTGAGCCCGAGATGTGAACTGTCAGATTACACTCTCGTCAGTATGATGGTAGTTTCCGGGTCATCTAGTATGTGCTAAATAGCCTCATGGAGCCCTCCGAAGGGAGTTTCTTGGTTTCCTGAGTCCTGGAAGCCCAAAGTGTGTGGGAGGTTAGTTTGGCTGCTGCGATTGCGAGGTCGGCGGGCCCGATGCTGCTGTCTGTCGATCCCTTTCCTAATCGGGTAATGAATCTCTGATTGGTTGATGCATCTAAGATTTGCCAAATCTCACGTACTGTCGTCACAGGAACAGTCAACATCGTACCAAATATAGAAGAACAGCAGGGACAAGTCGGACTTTGCATTCTCAAAGCCCGTAAACGGAGTTTTCTTCTGACATTATGGAGATGATTGTGGCGGTCTGTGAAGTCTATAAAAGGCCTGCGAGAGACGCCGTAAAGCTGCGTTCGAACGACAGGAGTTCACCAAGCCTCCCCATCCGACTATTTATACACAGAAATTTCATCAGCTTTCAAAATGGACTTGTTCGGCTTTGTCAAAGCCCAACTTCAGAACCTACCCATCGTTCCAACTAAGGAGACCTGCGGCGGCGGGACTTACATCGTGACGGGCTCCAACGGTGGAATCGGGCTTGAAGCCGTCAAGCATCTAGTCAATCTTAGAGCGGCCCGCGTTATCATCGCCGTCAGATCCTTGGACAAGGGAAATGACGCCAAGACGCGCATCGACGACTCAACCGGACAGCCAGATGTTACCCAGGTCTGGCAGCTTGACATGGCGTCGTACGCCTCCATCAGAGCCTTTGCCACACGGGCGACATCACAGCTTGGCCGGATCGATGCCCTTGTTCAGAACGCAACTGCTGCTCTGGACAAGATGACTACGTCCGAGGGCATGGAGACGTCAATCACGGCAAACGTCATCGGTACGGTGCTTTTGACACTGCTGCTATTGCCCAAGATGAGGAGCACAGCGCAGGAGCAGAATTCGCCGCCGCACATTGTCATTGTGACATCTGGGTTGGGGTTCACTCAGCAGAGCCTCATGCAATACGCAGACGAAGACATCTTCGATGTTCTTAAAAGGGATGACAGATCGCCAATGAAGGACCGGTAAGCTGACGTCACTTTATCCACACCAACCCCAATATTTTTCTGACGAATGCTTTACCCAGATACGCCGTGTCAAAACTCGTCCAAATATTCGCAATCAGACAACTTGCTTCCCTCATCCCGGTCTCTCACACTGGGGTTGTCTTGAATATTCTAAACCCTGGATTATGCAACACAGGGCTGGCACGTAACGCGCGCACCTCCTTCAGAATCCAGGTGTATCTCCTCAACACCTTGCTGGGCAGGACCCCAGAGATGGGGAGCCGGACGATATTGCATGCCCTTGCAGCGGGCAGATCAAGTCATGGCCAATACATCTCGGATTGTGAGATCAAAGAGTAAGCAAACGCGATAACAGACCCCTTGGATGTTTTCGTTACTAATAATCCTCTAGTCACTGGGTTCCCGAGTGGGTGAAAGACGCCAATGGTCAAAGGTTTCAAGAACAGATATGGACTCAACTGGCAATGAGGCTGGAGCAAATTGAGCCAGGCTGCGTTGGGCGAGCGTTGGAGACCTGAGTCTCGGTTCCTTTTCCTTTTGTAGTCGAATTCTGCATGCATCTACTTCGTTTTCTTCGAGTTATTCCGTCATATTCGAATCACCCTTTTTGTGATCGGATCCACAGAGCTTTGCCTTGTGCACAATGAATTGCATCAATCCACGGAAATTGGCGCAGTTGTACCATGGCGCTTCCCCAGTCGTCCAAACCCAAAAGGTGGCTCTGCCGTGAAATGGCCGGCAGCAGCCACCCCTCGTCCTCCCGCTCAAACACAGAAATTCCCCCTACCACCAAAAGCCACAGTACTGCCGGCTTTGGGAGTGACTCCTCTCCTTGCAGCTCGAGAAAAGACATTCGCAGCTGTTGTGACAGTACGTCGTATCGCAAATGCTGTTGGCGGGCGAATTGCAGAAGGAGACTGGATGCAAAGCAGACAAGTCCCACAATACAACCCTTTTGGCCGGCATTCAATCCCTCAGAACCCAACAACCAGACATGAATCAGACGGTATAAAATTGAGATAACGATCCCTTGAAAGTCGTGTGCAGTCATTTTCGGCTGGCCGTCGGCCCTGTTGAGCAATTCGCTAAAGTTTCCAAAGTCCTCGACAAGCTGCCGAATTTCATCGGTTGCATCCCTGAACACTGACAGGAGAGGTTTGGAAACTTGGGTTTCAGGGTCTGGCATAGTCCGCGTAATGTTCTTCGGCCACTGGTCGTAGTAGTACATCGGCTGAGAACCTGAGTGAAGAGCATACTGAATCTCGGTTCTGAGGTTTGAGCGGGTCAGCCTGCACAAGATACGTAACCACCTTGCGACTCTCAAAGGGGGTTCTACCTGCAGATCTTCTGTTGCAGCTCCATGTTGTCGTCGAACACTTGTATGCCTCCCCGCAGCTTAATCATCTTATACAACATCTATAAGTGGGTTCGGTATTTTTCGAGGTCGCCACGTAGCGCTTCTTGAACGCTGAACATGCAAGTCAATGCTATGGTGATATCCGACAGGCCTTCGGGCCCAGAAAGCCTCTCGTTCAGTAGCTTGAAGGCTTGGTTCGTGTGAAACAGGGCTTGCGGCGAGTCATGCTTCAACGGCTGGAAAAAATCTAGGCCGGTTGCTGTTATTGCCAGTGCAATATGGAAGACTAAAAATATCAAAACTATGTTACATCACGATGTATTTGGGTGACACTCACAAGCCTTGTCAATAAGCAAGTACTCAAACCAGACGGCTTTCAGAGGCTCGCTTGGCTGACACAATTCAGGGGGGTAAATGGCGTCTGCAACCAGGTAAATGTCTTGCCAAAGTGTAAATCAGCCAATATATTGCTATGTCTTGGAAATCCTATCGTCTTGACGACGTACACTGGTTGAAAAGAAGCCGGGTGTGGGGCGGTAATTCGGTACCTGGCGAAAAGGTTGAGAAATCGCTTCCACTTAAGCTGCGCAGGGCAGTAATTACTCCCGCCGGGGAACGGGTCTGGTCCAAACTTGTTTGCTCTGTCATCGAAGACTTTTTCTTGCGCGCTGGAAGGACTCTGCCAGCATTTTTTCCTTTCATGACATGGCTTCGCGCGGCTTTTCGCTTATTCGCGCTGGCTTCGCCATGTTCGACGAAGTGGAAACGCATTGATACTTCAAAACGATGGGCAGTACGAGCCGAATGAGATGTAGGATTGCGAGGCTGTTGAGAATGGCGAGGTCTCGTTATCTTCGTTCAAATGTCTGGCCGGATCTGAAGGATGCGGAAGGGAAAAGTGCTGTCAGACGGATGATGTGAACTACCTAGTACTTAGGTGCCAGGTAGAGGTAGAATGATGACACCCGTTTCTTCCGGAGATAATCCCCCTAAAACCGAGAAGTTAGCACAGAGAACCACCTGAGGTGGTACATTGAGAGAGAATGCATTTTTACAAGTGCTGTAAATCGCGGCGATACTGACTGTAGTTTTGATATTGTCTCAAATTTTCCTCTCACATCAACCCTCTGCGGTCCACTACAACCACTGCGTATTATCAACCCACAATTGGTGGTAAGGAGGGAAGTGTCAATTTCAGCGCAGCCGTGTCTAGGTACATCGGAGCTATTGAAATCTGAGCCGGCTATTCGCAACTGCAGTGTCACATGAGGGGGTTGGGGCGGCTTTTTACTTCAACGAATCATTCGGCGCCGCATGTTCACGCGACCTGGGCAGGGTCAAGGTGGGGGGTTGAGGTCTCATTCGTGATGCACCGAAGTCCTGCATGCTCAAAAATAAGACCTGTGATTTCAAATTATGAGTCCCCAATCACTGTTGAAGCGAGATCCACACACCTCAGCTCCCTGCGAAGGATCGCAACCCATGCAGCCTCGCCGGGCACGCAATGTTCCTCGGTTCGATGTTGTCGCTATTTCACCAACATGGAAGCTTCCATTGCACGGTTTTCAACACGTCTCTTCCGACCCCTTGTTTAAAGATCAATATTGGGCGATGTCGAGTTATTTGCCGGTGCCCCTTTCGGGTGAGTCACTTGCGACACATCCTCCAGACTCTACTGCAGGCAACTCCAGTCCTCCGCCGCGAAACGAGAATGATTACAGCCCCGGCAGCGGCCAATCGCAGCGATTCGAGCTTCAAAGTCTTCTCACGACCCCTGTGACGCGAGCCGCCTACTCTATAAGCAGAAAACCTCTGCCAGGGTCTTCTTTCACGCGATCTTCGCAATCAGCTGTTCCAGAGTTCCTGAGCCATGCAGCCTCAAAGCCACGGCTGAGTAACGCATACAACATCGTGGAAATACCGGACGACGGAGATGGCCGAAACGACAGAGACAATAACAGGCAAAAGGCTGAAATCGCGACACACTCACGACCTAATGGGCGAGCATTTGGCCAAGACAGCGGGCCCGATCGAGAAAATCATCCTCTGGCTCCAACTGAAAGCATCACAACTCTGCCCCCCGACCCTTCAGGACGACGACGAAGATCCTCGTTCGTGCATCACCTGTGGCTTTGGGAACTCGCTGCCTCTGCCCTCAGCCTTGCCTGCATGGCATCCATTATTGGCGTCCTGTCTTACGAGCAAGGACGACGTCTGGATCAGTGGGGCTTGGGAAATGGATTCTTTTCGCCCACCGTCGTCGTATCGTTCCTGGGAACTCTGGCCAAGTCTGCCTGCCTTCTTGTTCTTGCCGAGGTCATATCGCAGCTGAAATGGTTGCATTTTGACAGCAAACCGCAGAAGCTCAGTGACCTCCAATTATTCGACAACGCATCCCGCGGTCCCTGGGGCGCTTTGCAACTTGCTTTCGTTAGAAATCGCAAGACGCTACTCGCCTCGTGTGCCTCTCTCCTGGTGGTTGCTTCTTTGTTGGTTGACCCCTTCATACAGTCAGTCTTCCAGATGCCAGTCGTTCTGACGCAGGTGGACGGCTTTACACCGGGCATTGTCGAGAGTCGAGTCTATGACCCAGCTTCACTCCATGCAAGATTCGGGCAATGTTATAGCGCGGCGAATGTCGAATCCAAGATGCAGGCGGCCATTTTAGCGCCCATTTGGAACGCGACCCGGGCACCCTCTCTGCCTTGCAACTTTGAGCGCTGCGAGTGGTCGACGATAACTACATTGGGAGTTTGCAGCCGATGCGAAGATCTCACGCAAACAGTCATACCGACGTGCGTTACCGGCAAACAGTTATTCAAGATGATTGAATGCAACTACACTGTACCTTCAAGCGGAGCCACTTTTAACGCAGTCTTTGGTATGACGGGAGGTGCCTCAGTTCTAGCACCTTATTCCACACTTTGGAATTCAATAGCCGGCGATGAATGGCAAAAAACGTTGAACGACGCATGGGATTGGCACACAGAAGACGACAGCTTTACCAACGAACGCCAGGCCATTATCAGCAATTTCACCTTTGTCAAATTTCCTCCTGATATCAAGGCTACTAGCTACGTTAGTGGCAGCCAGTTACGAACATCTCCCCCCGTCGCGCAGGCGATGCACTGTGCCATGGAGCTCTGCGCTCGAACCTATACAACGCCTTACTACGCCAATTTCAGCGCAGCACCGTTAGTCGGGCCTCAAACGGCTCTAGTGACTACTCCGAATGGCACTACCGTGGGCAACGCGGCCAGCGTTTTCGTCGGGTTGAAGCCTGCTAGTTCAGGTGAACTGCCTGAAATCACAATTTTCCGAATCAATTACTGCGATTACAAAGACATTGCATTGTACCTGAAAGACCTGTTCACTACGGCCATGAGCACCACTGGTGTCGTTGGAACAACCAACGACAGTTCGACAAGCGGGTTTAATCAACAACTACGCCAACGCGTCACCCCAGGCTTGGGACTTGCGTTCAGCCAGTTCGACGACATCGCAGTACTCATGGACAGCATCGCGGGCAGCATGACCGAAGCATTCCGAACCTCGGCCAACAGTACGGTTCTCAATGGGGTGGCTATGAGCAGTGAGACGTACATCGCCATCCTTTGGCCGCGGCTGGTGCTTCCCATCTCCCTCATTGTTCTGACATTTCTCATGCTCATGGTCATCATTATCCGCAACAATCGGCGGGGAGTTGCCACTTGGAAAAGCTCCAGCTTGGCACTGTTATTTCATGAGCTGTACGGCTGGGACGGGGCTAAAAGCGAGGCCACGGGCCCAGAGGGTGTCGAAGAACGGGCTAGAAACATGGAAACGCGAGTTTCGAATGCGGATGGAAGACTATTATTTGTAAAGGCAGAGTAGTACTCGAGTGACTGAAATATATATCTGAGACACTTCCAGCAAAACATGTTTTATTTAGATTCATCACAGACCCTCAGGATGGCTGATATCAAGTACATCTGACACTATTATGGATTCCAACTTAACCTTGATGATATACCAATATGGCAGATGGAATCTCTAGTTCAATGAAGAACTTCATATATTTATGTCTCTTAAACTTCCAGCCCATACAACCCCTCTTTGCCGACGAACAGCAAAACGGCCTCGCTTCCTCTGACTTTCACTTTACCCTCCACAGTCTCGATAGTCATATTGCCCACCGGCTGGCCTTGAGGAAATGACTGCCCGGCCCAAGTGGACAGCTTTTCGTCACCCGTGTTGACAAAAGGCGCCGTCATACGCTTTGCGTAAATGCTCTCGTCTTTGACATCGTCGAGTACAGACGATAGATCGATAGTGACGGTGAAGTCGGAGCTTGAGTTGGCATAGTAGGGCTGCATGTTGACGAGAGCAATCTTCGAGATTGTGTCATCAACGTAGAAAGCGTATGCGGCAAAGCCTTTGGGATCCACACCCAAAGGTGCCTCGAGAGCCCGAACACGGGTGCCCTGGACCGCGAATGCCTCGGCCATGAACAGCTGAGCGATGAAGGATGGTAGAGTGCGGGCGGGACCACGCTTGGAGCTATCACGCGGGTAGAGCATTGAGTAAGTACTGTATCCAGGCGTGCCATTTTCGCCGGGGGTGTTGCTTTGGTCCCTGGACTGGAGGGCAAGGGTGGCTCCCATGTGGAGATGGGTAGAAGAGGCGTTTCGAGTAGCGTAGATGAGCTCGCTGTCGACGACCCAGAGAGCTTGGGCAAATGTGTCTGTGACATTTGGCTGACCTGAACACGACACGGAGTTGAATTCGCCAATGTTCCAGCGCTTGCCGACATCGAGTGCCGCGCGCGCTGACGGGTAAATCTCTTCGTCGCAGTAGCGAACCAGCTCCGTATGGTTGAGAATATTCTCGATGGTTGCCCGCGCTGCCCGAGCAGGATCGCAGGTTGAAAAGGCGTACGAATGAATCGAGTAGACGCCAACTTGGTTCTCCGAGTCTACGCCCGCAGGAATGAGAGCAACTGGCCGAACCTCGAGTCCTGAATCGTCAGTTGTAGCGGATGATGCCCACCACCGTTCGCTGGTGAGGTTGATTCCAGTCGTATTGACGGCTGCGTCAATGTCGTGGGTGTACTGCTTCCACTGGTCCACATAAGCCTTCGTCGAGAAGTTCCAGCGAGTAGACTCGTAGTTGGTTGGCTCATTTCCCAGCTCAAAGTATGCAATCTTTTCGCCCTGGATTGCGGTGGAGGCGACGGCGAGATCGACGGCGATTTCCAAGCTCTCGTTCCCAAAATTCAACGTTGAGATGAATTTGGTGCCTTCGGGGAAATTGTCCCAGCTTTTGTAATAGCCCGGTCCGACTGTTGTCCGCCACACGCCTCCTTCAGGGCTGGTGGTCCGGACAGAATCAACTCCTTCGGGATCGAAAATCATGCTGTCCATGGTAATGCCGCCGGGTCGTATAACAGGGAATCCGCCATGCTCATGGATTCGATCGAGCAGCCCGAAAGTGAGATTATTCGGGTTACTGGCGTTACCGAAAAACTCGACCCAAAAAGCTGGCTCAAAAGAGAAAGAGGCAAATGAGTTGCTGTGAGCTATCGAAGCGCCGGCGGCGGTCTTTGGGATACTCAAGGTGTGCGCTTCGGTGTTCACAACACTCCGTGTGGGATGGGCGTGAGCAGCACGAGCTGCTAGGAAGGCTGTGACGCCCCAACGGAGACCCATTTTGAGGGAGTATCCGATGACAGCGTCGTGTCGAGGATGTAAACTTAAAGGACAAAGACGCAAGTCGAAATGTTTTCAATCCAAGCTACATTGTTTCTTTATAACACAAGAAATACTAACACGGAAAAACTTTTACCGACGGGATAGAAGCTAGCCAACTCGGATAGATCCCGGTGCCATGGCCACTTTCCCGTCCTTCCCAGGCCATGAAGCGCGCCTAGTATGACTTATGGTATCATGGATTATGGATCACTCGAGTCAATGATCATCACGCCTCTGAATTGTAACCACTTAGATGAGAATCGAAAGCGAAGTGAGGGCCATGATTGGTGCGGATGTTGCGAGAGGAAGCCCATCGCGGGGAAGTGGGGAAGTCTCACCCCGCTCACCCCAGATTGCGCGCGATGCTGAGGCGGGGTGCTCAAGTCAGTCAGGTCACGCTAAACAATGACGCGACGTCAATATTCGCAAATCTTTCTATATTCTCACATGCCATCTTGGCATCGGTAGCTTTGCCATGGCCTCGTGTGAGTTGAATGAGCCAATGACGTCTATGTCATGGTCCTCCGGTATCACAACAGTTCTGTCGGCGAACTATAACTAAGATACATGTAGGCACATTGATGGTCACGTCTGTTCAACATGAGAATGGCTGGATAGTTTTGTGTGGTAAACTTGATGATGATTGCATGCGGAACATCAATTCTTTCAGATCCGTACTAACCCGCGTCTGCTATGTTGACTAGACATTAAGCTGTAGCCCCGTCTCTGCCGTGGGCGGAAGACGCAGCCCACAATTCAAAACTGACGTGTGTCATGTTTTACTAACTGGAAATGGAACGAAACGGAAAAATAGATCCAGATTTCACATATGAAGTTGCTAGTTTAAGACCTAAATTCTTGGGATTGTGGAAGCTACGCCTGTGTCTGGAAGTCCGTTACCTCTTTTGTAAGCTTTTTGTTTCGAGCAAGTCATGGTCCTTAGTGGCCTCAGTTTTCAATGACGTATCTGGGATTTTGGTTCAAAATGAAGAAACCAATGGCGCGAGGAATATGTGAAAGAGAGATCCAGGATGAAGAGTGAATACCTTAAGAACAGGAGCCTGAATTCAAGACTTTTCGCCGGAGGTAAGAGTAGTGAGTATCAATGAGAAAGACTAGCAGCAAACGTTGGTCGTGTGAGTAAGAGAATGGAGTCTCTGAGTTTGTAACTTGTGAAGGAGAAAGTGAAGTGACTCACATTAGAATCGAAGCTCAGGGGCAAAGAACAGAGAATTTGAGGTCGTCCTGAATCTGACACTGGTCTTTTCGATGGATGGCATGTTCTTCGCATCGCGGTCCTGTAGCTCTTCAACGTCACGTGCCCGAATGGCTCAACAAGGACTACGGTCGACTTTAAATCGCCAAGTCGTGTGGTACGGGTTTGAAGATGTCTGCACGGCCTATGAATAGCTACCTCGGAAGTCACGACGAACCTGTTTTGGCAGAGTGGCTGGAAGACCTGTTTCGGGTTAGTAACACCTACTCGGACGATTTTCAAGTCTCCGATAGTACTATCATTTGGCAGACTTCTAGGCACTCTCGGAGTCATCCGGGCACCCTGCGGTTCGCTTATCATCACCAGTCGGGTGCGCGCGCGTAGTTGGGGTAAGTAGGGGTCGGCTCACAGCAAACGCCAAGACGTTAGGCTGACTCTGAGAGCGACGGTGTGCCTTACGCCCGATCGGTCCTTCTCGTCTGTGGACGCCCTTGAAAATTCCCTGTGCCTCTAGCTTGCGGCCGGCCACATGGAATGACGGCCCGCCCAGAACGGTCACACTTGTGGCGTTCTTATGGCAACACTTCCGTTCGAGAGCCAAACATGGATAGCTTCATCTTCGAAGAAGAGCAGTATCGGCCGGGCGTCTTCCCATGAGGCGATCCTTACCCACGGCCCTCACACCCGGGTCAGTAGTGAGAA
Source organism: Colletotrichum tropicicola (assembly GCA_025962755.1). NCBI lineage: Eukaryota > Fungi > Ascomycota > Sordariomycetes > Glomerellales > Glomerellaceae > Colletotrichum > Colletotrichum tropicicola. The sequence continues at coordinate 15,589 of JAOWMA010000357.1, forward strand.
TTTCGACCACTCTCGGCCGGTCTCTGAAGCCCCGCATCCCCAGACCGTGTCCACCAAACGAACGGGGAGCATTAGTGTGACTGCCGGATAATGCAACCCACCAATCCGGGGCGCATCCACGCGACGCGCTTAGAAGCGCCGGAGATGTGTGTGGTGTTCTCTCACCAATGAATGACCACAGAGACTTGCAGTGAAGCCAGTGACAAATTTTCTCGAGTCTCAAAGGCCGATTACATGGTGCTTGGTTTCTCGCCCTCTGTGTGCGCGAGTCCCCTTACGTCCTTTTCCAGTTTCTCGTCAATAAACAGATGTCCCTGTCCGTTGACTTATCGAAGATGTTGTTTTGAAGTAAAATGTAAACTTATGATCAAAATAGCCTCGCTTTCATCGTATAGAAGGGCAATGGTAGGCTTGAGATGGTCACGCCGATTTGTAATTGTGTCGTGAGGGCCGCTGCTCGGTGCCCGCTGACGCCAATCACAGCGCCCGCATTTAGAGCAAGAAGTCGACGAATGTTGACTCTCCGCGTCGGAACCGCAGACCTCGATCCCGGCTAGGCTGACACTGCAAATTTCATGGTGTGTGGGTGGACTCATGGATTCGTCTAGCACGAGCCACAGCTATCCTTGGGCTTGACTGTTCAGATTGTCCCGTGTCTGGGGCAGGTCACCCGCCATCTCGAATTTGGGGACGTTCCTACGTCCGTTTTAGGTTCGGCTTCGAGGAAACGCCATCCGGACCCGATACCGGGGTGGTCTGGAATCTCGAAAATCATAAAGACGACTCCTCGTCTCATCTTTCAACAGTATCTCTTTCCAATCCACACTCAGACTTCATCTTCTTTGACTTGGCCTCGACCCATACGTTACCAAGATGGCTTCAGTCCGCGATACCCATGATGACAACGAAGTCGAACTCCACGACACGAAGCAGCAGGCCGTTGTCGCCACCAAGACCGCTCTTGGCGATGAGGCATTCCAGCAGGCGATGCTGAAGGAGCCTCCCAGATGGCTCGGTAACCCAATCATCATCCCGGCCATCTTTGTCGCCTTCTGCTGCTCTACTGCCAACGGTTACGACACTTCTCTCTTCGGAACTCTTCTTTCCAACGATAACTTCAAGAATTTCTTCGGGGTTGACAACAAGGGCATCGAAGCTGGTACGTGAGAACCTCTTGAATCCATCCGTCTCGCCCGCGTAACCCGCCATTCTGATCGCAAGATGCCAATAGGAATCGTCACTGCCATGTACCAAATTGGCAGTGTTGTCTCCATTCCCTTCATCGGTCCTGCCATTGATACTTGGGGCCGCCGTGTTGGCATGCTTATCGGCGCCTTCATCATCATCATCGGCGTGATCATCCAGCTCACCTGCATCACGACCAACAACACGGATCAGTTCATGGCCGGTCGATTCTTCCTCGGTTTCGGTGTCCAAATTGCCGCTGCCGCCGGTCCGATTTACGTCGTCGAAGTCGCCCATCCCGCTCATCGTGGCATTTGCGGTGGTCTGTACAACGTAATGTGGCCCGTTGGCGCTCTTGTTGCCTCCAGTGCTGCTCGTGGCGGACTCCCGTACGGCGGAAACACCAGCTGGATGATTCCCGTTGGGCTGCAGGCTATGTGCGTCCAATTCACTCCTGCATCATGAACTCGGTTGGCTAACAAGATGCAGGTTCCCCGGAATCATTTGTCTCGGAGCTCTTTTCTTGCCCGAGTCTCCGCGTTGGCTGTACGCCAACAACAAGCGCGAGGAGGCCAAGAGAATTCTCACCAGGCTCCACGCCGGTGGCAACTCGGAGAGCGAGTGGGTGAAGCTGCAATTGAACGAGTATGAAGAATTCCTGCAGTTGGAGGGCTCCGATAAGAAGTGGTGGGATTATCGTGCTCTTTTCCGCACCCGCTCGTCTTTCTACCGCCTCGCCTGTAACTGCATTGTCTCCTGCTTCGGTCAGTGGGCGGGTAACGGTATCGTATCCTACTTCCTCAGTGCTTTCCTCGACACTGCGGGCATCCGGGGCGACATCACACAGATGAATGTGCAGCTGGGCATGAACGCCATTCAGATCGTCTTTGCGGCTTTCGGCGCATCGTTTGTGGACAAGGTCGGCCGTCGCCCCATGCTCGTCATTGTCAACATTGTGTGCGGGCTCTGCTGGATTGGAATCCTCGTCCCCGCATCCATCGCCAACATTGTCGACAAGGACGACGAGGCTGAACGCGCTGCCGTCGACCCGAATGTGTCTCGGGCCATGTTGGCCATGGTCTACCTCTTCCAGATCTGCTACTCCACCGGTTGGACTCCCATGCAGGCCCTTTACCCTGTCGAGGTGCTCAGCTACGAGATTCGTGCGAAGGGCATGGCCTTCAGCGGCCTGTTCACCAGCTTTGGTAAGTGGACTCTTCAGGATCAGATGCGCTCATCGTTGCTAATTGCATTTTGGCAGCTCTGCTTTCAAACCAGCTGGGTGTTCCCGTCGCTTTGAAGGACATTCAGTGGAGGACCTACATTGTCTTCTGTGTTTGGTGTTTCATCCAGGCCGTCGTCCTCTACTTCCTGGTTCCCGAGACCAAGAACCGCACTGTGAGTTGAACCCTTTTCTTACCTCTCAAGTAGAGTGTCGAGGTTTGCAAGATTCTTGTCGCTGACCTGACATGTGCCACAGCTTGAAGAGCTTGACCGCATCTTTTCGGCTCGCAATCCCGTCAAGGCTTCCACGGAGAAGAAGCTCTACGAACTTGACGCAGATGCCAACATCGTCCACGTCGATACCGCCGGCAACACCACCGAGGCTTAAACTCCTCCACTCGACCATATTGTTTTCGGCTCCTGCGCCAACTTCCGATCGCTTATTCGCGTCCACGATTGTTTTTAATCTTGGCTAAAGGATGAGGTCTTGCCGAATTTAATGATACCCAAGGGTTTCCGGTCGCTACTGCTCACATCGAGTCGCCCGTTTCGAGTCAGTTTCAGAGGTGATGTCGCAGGAAATCTCATGAGAAGGGAATCTGATAATGTAGGAACCAGAAGTGTCCCTAGTAGTCAAAATAATAAAGAAGCAACGAGGATGGCATATACGCCAAATGCATTAGTCCTTTGCGGGTGACTCTCTCATTATTGAGACTTTGATTGAATGGCAGTTGGGAAGTCATGAACACGTCATGTAAGAGACAGCACAACGCTGGGGCCTTGCTAGAATCCTCTCCCATCTGGATATGGTAAAAGTCGCTTGGAGGCACATACAGGGTGACCATTTCATATCGATAGGCGATTGAGAAATGCTTCTGGGGAGTTTTGCTTTGCTCTTCCATTGTGCGATATCGTCACCCCGTCACCAGATTTGTTGGCGAGAATCCATCGATTTGAACCTCTCGGCAAGCTGACCACAGTCGTTCCTGGCAGGGATCATGGCCCAACACTACGGAATTCCCCCGCACGACCAAGACGACGTTGTCTCCCCATGCCGGGCTCGGGTCCTCGGACTCCAATAAGCTTGAGAATCCCCCGCAGCCACACTGTCACAGAGATAATGGCGCTAATGAAGGGGTTACCCCAACAAGTAACCACTGACACGACACGGCTGTCTCGCAGGCGAAAATGACCTCGGCAGACAGGATCTTCGTCGACGCAAGTGGACGGCTTGCCACGGCCTCTCGGGGGTTCTCAGTGCACAGTATATGCGCCTCGCTCGGATCTTGATAACCCCCATGCCGGGAAACAAACGAAGCTGTTACACCGGTCACCAAGACTCGCGCATTCTCGGTCAGTTTCCCCTCCAACTCACACCAGCTGAATAAATTCCGGGATTCCTCCTCCTTCATTCCGCGTGCATTGACCGCATCCTCGTCACGTCCCCCATTTTGACTTCCCACAGTTCCTGCTCATCCGGACCGGACCTCGTTAAATCAACCTCATCCACCTGGCCTTGTTCCATGTCGCGACCTGCTCGTGGCCTAGAAGCAGCATTTTCTCACACCCCGGGACTGTTTACCGTCGTGACACTGAAAACGCGATTCGAGAATGGCGACGATTGTCGAGAAACGCAACGGCCAGACCATCTACCGGTCACCCGACACCATCGACCTCCCTAATGTCGACTTGCTGACATTCCTGTTCGGTACGCAAAGAAAGCAGGCAAGCTCCTGATGTCTCACCCAGCGCGCGTTGGTTCAATTGACGATGCTAATGGAGACGACAGACTTGCCAAATGAGAGATTAAATGATGATACCATCCTGCATGCGGAGGCGGCAGACCCGTCAAAGTTCATCACCAAAGCGCGCCTGGTGACCTGCGTCAAGCAGCTGTCCCACACGCTCCGCAACCAGTACGGCATCAACGAGGGAGATGCGGTGCAGGTGGTCTTCACCGGCCATTACATGGCTCCCACCGTGTTCTACGGCATCATGGGCGCCGGGGGCTCCGTCGCCGCCTCTACGCCGTCCTCATCACCGCCTGAGATTGCTCGTCAGATTAAGCTCACCGAGAGCAAGATGATCATATGCAGTCCCGACCTCAAGGCTCTCGCAGCCGCTGGCGGAACCGCGGCCGGCCTGCCCGACGACCGCATCCTCTACATCGGCGACAGCCACGACTTCCAGCTCTTCGAGGCCAAGTCCGATAAGCTGGTTCCGCTCTCTAAACAGCAGCTCGACTGGCCGCGCATCACGGACCCGGCGACCCTGGAGGACACCGTCGGCTGCTACATCTACAGCAGCGGCACCACTGGCATTCCGAAAGCCGTCAAGATTTCACACGCAAACATGATCGCGCAGACGATGCTCATCTCGACCCCGACCATAGAATGGTACAAGACGCACCCCAAGATGCCCTTCATCACGCTGGCCCACCTCCCGGCCGCGCACATCTCGGGTCTACAGGCGTATATCGTGAATCAGACGTACATGGGAGGTATCGTCTACTGGATGAAAAAGTTCGACTTTGTCAAGTTTCTCGAGTACAGCAAAAAGTACAGGATCACGTCCTTCTTCAGCGTGCCTCCGATTTATCTCATGATTGCAAAGTCCCCGCTCGTCAAGGACCATTTCGACACCGTGGAGTACGCCCTTACTGGGGCCGCTGCGCTGGGCAGGGACACACAGGCAGCTGCTCAGAAGAAGTTGGGCAAGGGGAAAGCCATCCTCGGTCAGACATGGGGGCTCAGCGAAACAACGGGCGGGTTCACCATCCTCCCTCGACATCTCACCGACGATACCGGTAGTGTATCGATGATTGTTGCCAACTGCGAAGCGCGACTTGTCGACGAGGATGGCAAGGATGTGGAAGTTGGCGAGGCGGGTGAGATGTGGTGTCGAGGTCCCATCGTCACCAAGGGGTACTATAAGAACGACCAGGCTAACAAGGAGGCGTTCGTGGACGGCTGGTTCTGCACTGGTGACCGACTCTCGTTTAAAGACGGGAAGTTTTACTTTGTTGACCGCAAGAAGGTTCGTGGCCGAGTTCGACTTGGTGTTCTTTGCAACTGACACAGGACAGGAACTCATCAAGTACAAGGGTTTTCAAGTGGCCCCCGCAGAACTCGAGGCGCTTTTGGTTACGCATCCAAAGATTCAGGATGCTGCTGTTATTGGTATCGAAGGCGAGGGAACAGAGCTCCCCAGGTAAGAAGAGAAGGTCAAAGCGGTTTCCACCACTTTCTAACAGAGTGACAGGGCTTACGTGGTAGCCGATAAGAAGCAAATCTCAGCAGAGGAGATTGCAAAGTGGGTAGCCGGGCAGGTGGCCAGTTATAAGAAGCTTCGGGGTGGTGTAGTCTTCATTGACGCTATTCCCAAGAGCCCTTCTGGAAAGCTTCTTCGAAAAGAGCTTAGGACTCTTGTTAAGCGGGAGACCTCGGCCAAACTGTGATCGGTGGCACTTGACTGAACAAAAGTTGATATTTGTTTAATAATCGTGGTCAAATAAAGTCCTTAGTCCATCGTTCTTAATGAGACCAGCCCGGCTGACTGCCTTGGCATCCTCTTTGAATGTCTAGCTTCATTGGCCATGTTCAACCTTCCTTGAAACTCGTTATCGGTCACTGTGTCTGCGTTGTTGTGTTCAACATACGAGATTTTGCTCAACTTGACTAGAAGACTGAGGTGATAAATGCTTGTGGAGACTCATGGACGTCTTTGACGATGTCCAGCTACACTCGCAGGCAAATCTTTTAGACACGGTTCTTCAATACACAAAAGTCCTATTTACCATAGTATCATTAACTTCCTTAGCATCATTCAATTAACATTCACATACTTTTCTGGAGTTTTCCCCTGGCATACAGAGCTATCTCACTGCAAATAACTACGGTCCGATCATATAGGCCACCAGATATGCTTATCGACCAAGTGGAGACAAGAAGCCCAGGTCGAAATCTAGGGCCGCACTAGGAGTTCATCTCGTATTCAACGGGACCAAGTGGGAGGAAATTAAAATTACTATACATAGAATCACAAACCTTAGCTGGAGCCAGATACAGGATCACTAGCACTGATCTAAATGGAACGGATTGAATAAAATGGCCAGACGCCCCCTCCCCTTTCCAGCACGCTCAGTCGCACCAAGTTTCAATATGAAAACCTCGACAACTTCTCTCCTCGCGGCCGCGGTCTCCGCGGTGAGCGCGGTTTCGATTGCCCGCAGAGCCGACAGCACCGCATGCAAGTTGGCGGCAAACAACAGCGTCTACTTCAGCTCGGGATTCGGCTACGATTTCGACTGCGCCCCGAGCGCCGGCACCGTGAACGCGTTGATGCTCTTCATCGACTTCCCCGACCAGAGCGCAACTGAATCTTCGCCGCAGGAGCTCTACGATTACTTCTTCCCGCAAGCAACGGACTGGTTCGAGACGTCCTCGTACGGCAAGCTGTCGCTCAACATCACAGCCGACACGACCCAATTCTTCCGCATGCCGAAGGCGGCACCGGACTACCAGTTCGAGAGAGGCCTCTTCGCGGAGCTGCACCAGGTCTATATCAAGGACGCCATCGAGGAATGGCTCAGAGTCACAAATACGCCGGTCCCGGGCGTCAACAGCACCGACGGCCCGCTGACGGACATCCTGTACATTATCCCGACCAAGAACGCCACGTCCATCACCTTCTCCGCGACGCTCGGCTCGTCCGTCTACACCTACGACGTCAACTACATCGCGCGCAAGGCCGTCACGCAAGGGTTCGACACGTACGACTGGTGGGGCTACAAGGCCCTCAACCACGAGACTGGCCATGCCTTCTGCCTGCCGGACATGTACCCGCTGCCGTCGGGCTACACGGGGCTGTACACGGGCAACTGGGACATGATGGCCAAGGTCGACGCGCGCAGCCCGGACTATTTTGCGTGGAACAAGTGGCGGCTGGGCTGGCTGTCGGACGACCAGGTCGAGTGCGTCGTCCCGACGGGCGGCGGCGGTAGTGTGGGCAACGGCACGGCGTCGACCACGCACAAGCTCACGTCGTTGGAGACGGCCGGCGGCGTCAAGGCGGTGGTTGTGAAGCAGAGCGAGCGGGCGGCGCTGGTGGCCGAGGTGCGGTCCAAGAGCGGCGTGGACGAGTTCGCGTGCGCGACGGGAGTGTTGCTCTACACGGTGGCGACGGACGTGGCGACGGGCGAGGGGCCGATCCGCGTGCTGGACGCGAATCCGGGCTGGGGGACGGCGAGCTGCGCCAACGACGAGCTCGACAACGCGCCGCTGAGTCTCGGCGGCGAGGGCGCGAGCTCGTATACGGTCGAGGGATGGGGCGTGATGGTGACGGTTGTCGGGCAGGATGGCGACGACTACACCATCCGCGTGGACGTAGCATAGAGATACCCCCAAGAACGAAGAGAGCATGGCTATTGTGAGACTGTTGTCGTTGAGGACGGATTTCAGAAGTGACAGGACCCCCGCCTACAGGCGCCAAGCGTCGGAGGTCCAAAGATTGAGTGAATGTGTAGGAAGAAGTTGTCATTTTCCATAGGGCGGTCGCTTGGCGTTTCTCACGATTCGTGCATGGCAACTTGGGGCATGAACGGCAGTTCATCACACGGTTCATCAAAAACAACGTTTCGTATGCTCAGACGGAAAACTCACAAGGCGTCGAATGGGATGGCATATTCATCTGCGGGGCCAGGGTGAGAGTGTTGGTTGAAAGCTCGGGAAAGGGCCGACTTTGTGTGAATAGTCTGGCCGGTAAGATTACGTGATTGCTGAGGGACGGGGAGAGTCATGGCATGGTGTGCCAAGGCATAGTTGTCGCTGACAAAGTTCGTGATGATCTGCTGCTGCCGATGTCTGATGTCTTCGGGCACGATTCCGAAGATGTGGCGTAGCTGACAGCGCGGGGTTTGAAGCCGCTTGGTCTCTGTGAGTGTGAGGAGAATGGCAGAGGAAACATGATTCCTGAAGGCAAGATGACTTGGACCCATATTGATGAAGTTCTCTTGATCAAAATGAAGTCGGTCGGTCTTTGGTGTCTGTGGTATGAGAAGAGATGGAACGCGGACACCACATGGTCTCAATGTCTTAATTTAGAGGAAGACCGCAATTCAGCTTAAGAATAACGGATTGGTTATCCGACGCCTTGGGTGAGGTATAACAAAAGGTCCCAGCCGTCGTATGAGTGCGACTTCAGACCAACGCGCTGAATCGTCCGGTCGCCCGGTCGTCCGAACCAAAAAGTGCGTGCCTGCGTTCTCGTGTTAACACTCGAGTCAGATCACAACCGTCGTCCCAAGCCGAGCTCCGAAAGCGCGAGGGAGATCATACCACGACAACGAGAAAATATGATGCGAGCGACTGCCTGTCAATAGGTGAATCAGCCCCGCTTGGAATGAGCCGGCACAGCTGGGATGATGGCCTGCCCTTCAGAAGATGACGCGCGAGGGTGGCTAGGACCGCATGGTGATGGCGTCTGAGATTTCGGCCCCTTGGCACTGATGCGTCTGAAGTCTGCGATCGTCTGAAACAGCAGATCTTATGGCGGTCGACGGCTGGGAGGTCCACTTGGAATGCCGCATGAGCCTGGCCAGCGTTGTTTGTGGCCAGCGTGACTTGGGCAGAGTTCTGGTCTGATGGGGGGACGATGATGTTGGATGGTGGGCTTCGTCCCAAAGACGGAACGAACTCGAGCAACTAATGTGGTGTGCAGTCAGCTCGAATGAAGGCATTTTGACTTCTCGTGACACTTGGCTGAGATTTCGTGAATTGGGGTACTCCGAGATGAAATCCCCGCTGATGTTGGACCACCCAATTGGAATAAGCTCAACGCTAGGCTCCCGCATTTCTAATCGTCTTCCCATATTACTTTCGTGGTGACCATGGCCGTTGGGTCTCTGGTTGCCGGGTCTGAGCAGGAAAAGCGGCCAGAAGACCCGTCGAGCCACCGACTCTGCTCGGTGCGAGATGCCGAAAAGGGAGACCCGGTCCTGGTGGCTGGGCCAGAGGACCGCGTCTAGACACACAGAAACAAGACCAGCAACCTCCAGGGCTGTCTCTAGGGTGAATTTCGCCTCCACGGCCGTCTCTGAGGTGCATTTCGCCTCCATGTTCGCGTTGCTGTCGAGAGTCTTCAGCGCGGATAGACCCCTTCACTAAGCCCTAAGCAGATTGCACACATTACCCCTTACCCACCCGCCACCGCCGGCGACTTCGCGATCCGGACCTCGCTGGACGCCTTCATTGGCCCTAGGGCGGAATCAAGCATTTTGGCCGTGGGGTGCGGCCCTAGCCAGCCGGGGGGGTGACCGGGGGGGTGACCGGGGGCGACCGGGGGGCGACCGGGGGGCCGCCGAAACATTACCGCCCACACCCCCGTCGAAACGCGCTCCACGACATTCTGCGGCTGATTCTGTCTGATCTTCCGCCTCATCTTTCCCTCCACATCGTTGTCGGGTCTGAACTCTTGCGAGTGTCCCTCTTCCATCGCAACGCTGCCCGAAAACTCTGCCCATATCGCGGCCCTTGTCGGGATAGTAGACATGGTCACACACACATACGCCACGACCACCACCACCACAACAACAACAACAACAACAACAACAACAACAACAACAACAACAACAACAACAACGTGGCTCACATCATCAACTGCCCCCTGTCGACACCATGAAGGCTTCACAATCTCCACTCAACTGCCTCAACTGCCTCATGAGTGGCTGGCTTGGCGATGACATGCACGTTTTTTACTCCCTGGCGCTTCCTCCTCCCCCAGGTTACCCTCCCCGGCACATGCCAGACCACGGCCTCGGGCCCAACAGCTTCCTGTACCTGGCAATCTTGTCTGCGCCGTCCTAACCGACCTGCCGCGTCGTCGCATCGTCTCGTATGGCGCCCCCTTCGGCCTCCTCCCCGAGGCTAGACGCCCAGTCGACTGAACTCCTGCGAGCCTCCTCCTGCGAGTCTCATCCCGCCGGTTTGCCGGCCTATGCCGGCCAAGGATGCGGCTCATGCTCCCTCGACCGTCTGAAGTGCCAGATGATGCATCCAGGGATGCGCTCTGATCATCTTCGTCCATCCAATCTTTTCTTTATAAGCCTGGCTGATCTCCCTCTCGGCACCAGATCTCTCCTTCTTGGCTATAGCTTCTCATCTTCGTACGACATTCTCTTCGCCGTTTCGTTTCATTCCTTTCGGACCCTCGAGTTCTGCGAACTCATTCCATTCTTTGCGTTGCGCAACTTATTGAATCGTTTTACCATACTATTTTTTTCCACAACCTTCACTTTTTCTTCTTCAGTCGATCTGTAAGCAGAAGGCCGGTCTTTTCTGTTACAACCCAACTCGACGATAATCATTTATCAATATCTATATCGGTCAAGATGAAGTACCAAGCTGTCGCTTTCGCCACTTCAACCCTGCTGAGCCTCGCGGCCGCGGGTCCCTACCACCGTCACCACCACGTCCGCCGCGTCACCAAGCGCGAGGTGCCCCAGGAGCACTCTCACGAGATTTTCCTCAACATCACCCGCGAGTTCCTCAACAAGGAGAACCCCAAGGCCATTGCCGACCCCGTCTTCGGCCTCCTCGGCGACGCCGCCGCCGCCAAGGGCGCCGGCCAGGTCACCAACCTCGCCTGCCTGCACCAGGAGACCGCCGACCAGGCCTTCACCAACGCCAAGGCGGCCAAGGACATCCGCGGCATGTCCGCCGCCCTCGTCTATCAGACTCTCGAGCGCAACACCCAGGGTATCGGTCAGGCCAGCGCCGCCTGCACCGACAAGGCCGTCAACCCCGAGATCGCCGCCTTGAAGCAGCACCAGGACCCTGCCGGCGCCACCGCCGCGGCCGACAACAAGGCCATCACCCTGGAGCTGGCCAAGCAGCTTGCCGCTGTCGGTGGTGACCCCATGCTTGCCCTCGAGAGCGGCACTTTCGCTCCCGGCGACAAGGCCGACAGCACTCTCAAGGGTAACTCCTGCGATGACCAGAACGACCCCAACGGCTGCATTTTCACGCAGAAGAAGCTCGTTCTTGATGCCACCCCTGAAGAGATTACTGCCGCTGTTGCCGGTATCACCCCCACCATCACCGGCGGTACTGGCGAGCTGAAGGCCACTCACATCAACCTCAACGGTCTTCCTGTCGCCGGCCAGTCTGGCAGTGCTTCAGGCAGTGCTTCCGGCAGTGCTTCCGGCGGCGCTGCTTCCGGTGCCTCCAACTCTACCGGCGCCGCGACCGGCTCTGGAAACAGCAGCAACAGCGGAAACAAGGCCTCCAAGGCTTGCGCTGCCCGGAACGCCGCCGCCAGCAACTCTACCGGCAACGCCGGCGGCAACTCTGGTAACAACAGCGGAAACACCGGCAACAACAACAACAACAACGGAAACGCCAACACCGGCAGCGCCAACGGCAACAACGTCCAGACCTTCACCGGCGACCTCGGCGGCCTGCCTCCCCCGGTCATCCAGAGCTCCGGCAACCGCCCCTTCAGCGTCAACGGCGACACCTTCGTCGGCAAGGGCGCCGCCCTCGGCCGCTCCTGCGACGTCCAGCACAACAAGTGCGCCAACGCCGTCAACAGCGGCCAGCTCGACGGCGACGTCTCGCAGTGCGACGAGCAGAACTCCAAGTGCCGCGCCCAGGCGAGCCTCCGCAAGCGCTACTTCAAGCGCCAGGCCGCCGCCGACTTCGGCTCCTGTAGCGACCCCTCCATCGCCTTCTCCGACAAGCTGCCCGACCGCCAGTCCGCCGGCTTCATCGCCAACAACCTCAACGACTTCAACCACGGCTCCGCGCAGAAGATTGGCGTCATTGCCGGCTTCATCTGCCAGCGCCTCCAGGACAGCTGCAAGGCGCCCGCGGCGACTGTCGATAGATGCAAGAGCGCCGAGACGGCGGCTACTGCTGCGTCGCAGGACAAGGCTGCTGCTGATGCGTTTAACAGCGTGCTCATTGGCGGCTCATCGAGCGGCAACGTCACGGCTCGCTCCGAGGGCAGATGGTAGGGGGTTGCTCAGTGTTAGCCTCTGATGGCGGGAGTGAGAGTTGTTACAGCGTTCGTAGTCGCATTCATGAGATTGCAGTTGATTGGGTGGCATTGCACTGTCTGTATCGAGATATCCTGTGTACATGTACGAGTCAATGGCATGGAGTGGTACCAATTGGTTTTCCGGGTTTGGAGTCACGGTGATAGTTCAATGAATCAAATGGTTTCAAACCACTTCTGTGATATCGTATGTGAATTTCGCTTGCTAAATCCTTGGGTATCTTTTTTTATTTCAGCATCATGTTCAGCATTCTCACTCGGTTGAGTACCTTGTGGGAGGCTTCATCTGGCAACAGGCTAGACGAAAGACAGAAATCCAATCACGGACCAGAACGCCGCGAACGCTGCGAACATGCCAACGCTGGCTGGTCGCGACGTGGCTGATCCCGACGTATCCTGATTTTCGCAGTGAACCCTGTCGCTGGGTATAACATTGTCCTTCTCGAGATCTTCAAATGGTTTGCAATCCAATTGCCCATACGCTCCGCCGTTGTCCAGATACATGGCATACGTGACCTTTTGGCGTGTTGGTGAGCTAGCAACGCTTTCTTGGTAGTCCAAAAAGGATTCACTGGTGAAAGTCAGCAAAAGGTGCTGGCAAACATGTGGAAGGGATGACCCTTCCTCACAAAAGAAAGGGGAGCCTACAAGTAATCGGTTGTCATGTTGGCCCTCAGCATGATGGTGACCATGTCCTTTTGTGGCCAGTACCACGCTCTGACCAGATCTCCTTTGTCGTCAATCATGTACTCCGACGACAAGTTCAGCGCCGGATCATAGCCGAACCCGACGACCATGCTGAAGTTCATCCACTGAGTCGCCTGGGGAATGTTGGACAGCCAACGGAGATTTGGAGCGGTCCTGATCTGTACCGCCCCCAGCTGGTCGAACGGCAGGGCAAGGTGTTCCATGTGGTCGTTGCCGGCGATGTCGAGGTCCTCCACCGTCACATTCTCGACGCCCGGTAAACGCTCTATGGCCGAGGTCGAGTTCTTCAGCGTGAGCCTGCCCACCAGGATCTCCCGGCTCTCCGGCCCACCAAACACGAGCTTCGTGCTGCCCACCTCGCGACCCTCTTCCTCGGACCAGAGTGGGCCCTGGATGTCCAGCGTTGTGGTGTTGGCGAGGCCAAAGGTGATTTGCTTGAGCTTGACCGAGTTCACGATGGCGACCTTGTCCACGGTGAGGGGCGCGCGGAACAGGCTGTCGAGCTGCTCGAGGCTCGAACTGTGGACGTAGATGAATTTGTCCTTGAGTTGCCTGCGCCCCGTCACGTTGCGCAGGATCTCGTGCTTCATGGTCGTCAACCTGGGCGCGCGCAGGTCAAAGGAGTCGACCGTGTCCAGGGCGGTGATGTCGAGGTATTCGAGGCCGTCGAGCGCGACGTCGAAGGTGCCGTTCAGGGAGGTGAGCTGCGGGAACGACACGTTGCGGATGTTGGCGTTCGCCCACATGCGCAGGTCGCTGCCCACGGTCTTGAGCGTGCTCGAGCTGACGGTTCGCAGCGGATACGAGGCGAGGCAGTCGGCCCGCCTGCCATCGACGAATTGTCGGCAGATTTGGGACGTGCTGAGGGTGCCGCGGATGACCTCGACGCCGTCGAGGGCGACCGTGGTCATGCTTCCAGAATCGATGGTGACCCATCCTTCGATCTCGCGGCACCGGCGCGCCGCGTCGAGCGTCTCGGTCGAGTTAATGGTGAAGTTGCCACATAGCTGGCCAAGTGCCCCTGCAGCGTCACGGTTTAGTGAAGGCTCACGGAGTGCTGTTTGAAGTAGAGATGGTGTGACTTGCCGCTAGAGAAGACCAGGGCGCAAACAATGAGCCGGAAGGCGGCTCTCGAGCGACGAAGCATGTTGTCGATGGCGTCGTGCCAGGAGCAGGATGTGGATGTCAGCCAGAGGTAAAGAATGCGAGCACGCAGACAAGCTTAAATCCAATAACCCCTGATGCAACGGAGCTGCAGGGGCTGGTTTTGAAGGGATCGTTTAGTTCCATGCTGAACACTCGGCCATAGGTCGCCCTAAGAGATGGGGCGTAGCTGAACCTGCGACCGGGGTCATACTCTTTAGCGCCGGGCAATAGGCAACCGTAACATGATTCTTTTTTTCTTCGGTTCTGCCTCCATGTGGCTAAGCAGGTGCTGCAGGTCGGGACAGGGGTTCACGAGAAGGATCGCGTCCGCGTGGCGATGTCAGACTCTAGCATCCCCGCGGCAGCCCAAGGGCGAACGCGTGCAGATTTGAATGATGAGTTGTGACCCGTTGAAACCCACAACCCAATGAGCCCAAGCAAGTGATGTTCCTGTCGAGACCAGTCCTCCAACAGTGTCACGAGGCGAAGTTGAACGATTCTGCCCCAGAAGGATCCCTGTCTCCAGCTGCATGAGCTTAACCCAGATCCGGGCAAAGCTGCCTACAACGCCAAGATTTACGCCCGACATGGATATTACCATAATTTCCCACGATCTCCTGGGGCACTTCGGCCCAGTGAGGTGGCACAATGGGCACACGGGTGCAAGGCTAGACAAATAGGGACCTCGGGCGAGGTAGAAAATCAGTTAGGCCCAGACTCTGCCAAGTCGTGTGTCATGCCGCCTGCCGGCAGGGCACAAAACATATTGAATGATTCGTACAGCCATGCACCAGCCAGTCTTCGTTGGTGACGCCCCAGAGAAGATCGGTTTTTTGATCAGGTGATCGGTATCCATCAGTTGACTTGAGAGTGTTCAAAGCTTTACCGAGCATTTACTGACTAACAGGTACCAATTTCCAGTTATTTTCAAGTACGAAACGCTATGATTTGACATCCTTAGTCGAAAGGTTGAATCATACGGCACATCCATGCTTGCTGCTTACCTGGCTGCACGATATTACTGAACCACAGCGAGGTCATCAAGCAACTGGCTCATCTGCGGTCTTGGCACTACCTACTACCCATGAAGCTACTCTGAGACAGACTTTCACATCAACTGGGAACCTAAATTATCAATGCCATTTCAGGATGAGCCGGTTCATGGTCTTTATGAACGCCGCAGTGCTGAGCCACGACGCTAGACCTGCAGCCCAATGCTGGAAGCAAAAATAGAGGGGACGCTGCAGGTAAATATGCCGGTAGATCTTGATCGGCCTTCCTCAATAGGAGCCTCTGACATGACGCACGATGCTTCCCGCTGAAATAGGCCAGTTTTGTGATTGGGGGATACAGATAAATCGGCAGACTTTGGTATCATCTTGCATCGCTATGCCCAGTAGTCAAAATACCAGGCACGTTTGCCCTTGGGTTAAAGCACTCGCTCCATTCAAACTACGTACCTAGGAATGCTCCCCATGGCTGCGTATCGAAAGCCTTGAAGATACATAATCGCGTCTGACAGCCTCATTCATCAGAAACGGTGTTTAGGAGCTCCTGAATCCTCCGTAGCGATGTGAGGCGCAATGCTGTGAGACAACTTCAGGATGAAATAGCAGCACTTCACGGCTGTCCAAATGTGGTAGCTGTTAAAATTCATACCGACTGGGATGAGACACACGCGACTCCCCGTATCGAAGCATGAGCTTGAGACCGAATGCAATTGCGGTGGGGTCCAGCTTCAAAATTAGAGTCAAAATGTTTGACAACCTGTGCATCGCAGCTCCAAGTTTTATCAAACAATTTTGATTGGAGATCAAGTGTGCTTTGTAAGAACCGCAAAGATCTGGAGACCTTGGAGTAACATTTCGGATTCTTCCTTGGCGATTGGCGCAGGCTATCGGACGCTGGTGGATGAATCGTCTCTCAGCACTATGTCCGAAAAGAGAGAGAGTCAAGAAGTGGAGAGGAGCCACGAGGCGCGGATGCCCTACAGAATTCTCCTTTAGTAGAAGTTCCAGTTGAGACTTAGAGGCGAAAGGTGCCTCAACTACCAAGAACATCGTGGATCATCATAAGCATTGGACATAATGGATCACGAGACCAGTCAAAGGAATGTTTTTGACTTGATCTACAAAACGTGCGAGCCGGCAGCAGTGGTGCTTTGACTTAGGTTCTTGTGGATACCTACTGCAAGCACAGGAAGTTGATCGGTTACAATCAGCAATTGTCTGAAAACGGCAAGTTGTCAATAGTTGGGTTGCTGGCAGACGTCTCTCCGCAACCAGCCAAAAGAAGTTTTTTGGTGAGAGCAGTGCGGGAGCTTGAGGTGGCCTTCAGCTTGTGACGCGAAGCTAAAACAGGGCCCATGCCTCTCGCTAACGATCCAAAATAAGCAACCCAAGAGACCATTCAAAAACCAATTCAGAGTGGTCACAAGGGCCTAGACCGTCCACGTTGCAGCAATTGCGGGAGATTGCCGGGTGGGGCCGGTCCGGGTGGTCCACTTGTGAGCGACCGGGCCGGGCGCGCCCAGAAGCCGGGCCGGCAAGGCCACGTAAAAATTGCGGCAATAACCCTCCACCAAGGCCTGCGCCAATTACCGTCGCGACGTTGCTTTTTCACTGATCCAGAGATCGGCTTGCGGCCCCGTCAGCACCCAATGGCGTCGCACCGGCCTGAAGGAAATTGGTTCGGTCCGTGGGGTTTTGCGACAAATCTGCAGATGCTCTGATCTCCCCGCCATTCGAGTGGATTGTCATCCTACTTATTACGTGCCGCAACATGTCAAATCTCGGCCTGACAAGCTTCGCGATCCGGTTGCCGGTGGCTTAGGTCCCCGCAATTCCCCGGGTCTCGGCTGAGGACCCTGCAAGAATCGGGTGATCTGCGAGCACATCGCAGACATCCACCGGTCAGATAAATACTCATACCGAGACCGTGAGTCCCGGGTTGAGTTTTACATCTCTTGTGTCTTTGAAAATGTGCCTCAGCTCTCTCTAAACCCACGACAATCCCAGATTTCAGTCCAGACGATCTCAAGATGGCCGACGTCTTCGCCAAGCTGCAGGACAAGTCCCTGCTCATCCCATCCGGCCTTGTCGCCGGTAACTGGAAGAGCGGCCAGGATGGCAAGACTTTCCCAGTCTATGAACCTGCCAGCGCCACGGTTCTTCAAGAAGTTGCCAACCTGGGTCGCCAGGACTTTGTCGACGCCATTGAGAGCGCAAAGACTGGAACAGCCAAGTTTCACGAGACCACAACAGCCAAGGAGCGAGGTGCAATGCTGCGCAAGTGGTACGACCTCGTCATTGCCAACGCTGATGACTGTGAGTTGATCGAGAACACACAAGGTTGCAAACCCACTAATCATGTTCTAGTGGCCCTGATTCTGTCGCTGGAGAATGGAAAGACTTTTGCGGAGGCCAAGGGCGAAGTCACTTACGCTGCATCCTTCATTTCATGGTTCGCTGAGGAGGCCACTCGCTCGTACGGTGACACCATCCCCTCATCATACGCCAACACAACAGTCTTGACGTTCAAGGAGCCCGTCGGCGTGTGCGGTATCATCACCCCCTGGAACTTCCCTGCAGCCATGATTACTCGCAAGATTGCTCCCGCGTTCGCGGCAGGATGCTCCGTCATCATCAAGCCGCCTAGCGAAACCCCCTTCAGTGCTCTTGCCCTCGCCAAGCTGGCCTTGGAGGCCGGCATCCCGTCCGACTGCATTCACGTGGTGCCCACCAAGGACAGAGAGGCCTCGATGGAGTTGGCGAACAACCCCATTGTGAAGAAGCTCAGCTTTACCGGCTCCACGGGCGTCGGAAAAATGCTTACCAAGGCTGCAGCGGGTACTATGAAGCGCGTGAGCATGGAGCTGGGAGGCAATGCCCCGTTCATCGTGTTCGACGATGCCGACATCGACCAAGCCGTCGAGGGCGCTTTGATCTGCAAGTTCCGTTGCTCGGGACAGACCTGCGTGGTATGACTTGTAACTACTTGCTCCCGACACGACAATGCTGACAAACGATTACAGTGCGCCAACAGATTGCTGGTCCACGAGAAGGTCCAGGAAGAGTTCATCAACAAGCTCGTCGCGCGGGTGAAGCAATTTAAGCTGGGCCGCGGAATCGATGACGGCACCACGCAAGGACCTCTCGTGAACGCCGCTGCAGTCAAAAAAGTCGATGCGCATATCCAGGACGCGCTCAAGAAGGGCGCAGTCCTCCACACCGGAGGCAAGGCTCCCGAAGGCCTCAAGGGTTACTTCTACGAGCCCACCGTCATCAGCAACGTCACCACTGAGATGGAGGTTGCTTACGACGAGACTTTTGGTCCTCTGGCTGCCATCTTCTCCTTTAAGACCGAAGCGGAGGCTGTCGAGCTGGCCAACGCCACGGAATACGGCCTCGCCGGCTACTTCTTCAGCAAGGACATCTCGCGGGTGATGCGCGTGGCGAGGCGGCTTGAGTGCGGCATGCTGGGCGTGAACACGGGCCTCATCAGCGCCGCCGAGGCGCCTTTCGGTGGCGTGAAGGAGAGCGGCTTGGGTCGGGAGGGCAGCAAGTACGGACTGGCCGAGTACCAGAACGTCAAGTCTGTTACCATCGGCAACCTTGGCTTCAACTGAGTCGCAACTTTGTCTTCTCCAATGGGTTTCAAAAAAGGCTGGGAACAAAAAGGTTTTCTGTCGGCACGCAGCGTTTATGTATTATGTATTTTACCCTCAACCGGCTCTCAGATGTCGAGCAACCAACTCGTCTGTTTGTATCTCAGATGCGCATTGAGTCGCCTTGCTTTGAGCAACACGTGTGCGAAGCCTTGCCTGAACATGCGTGGCCACCGTGATCGCGTCATATTTTGGGCCATTGGCTGCTCAATCCCATCATTCGCCGAAACGTGTTTCACAACGCAGATGGTCGATTGGCTTTTAACTGATCTCTCCGTCTGATTAATCTTACTCGAACCATTAATCGAATCATGTCAATCTTACTCCCGGCCTCTTGGATTACTCCATACAGTCTCTCTTGTCCCTGTTTTCCCTGTGAACCCAGAACTCCAATAGCACCCCGGCCCGAAATGAGTAAACCCAAATTTTCCGATCCCGAAAATCTAACCAGCCATGACAACTCCAGTCTTATGAGCTTGCTTTTGAAGGTATTCCCGATGTTCCGGTTGCATAACCACCAACTCCTTCCTTGCGAGTGCTGCAGCCACGGATCCTTTTGCTAGTTCCTCTTCTATGCGCTTCAAACATTGATTTGCCGGAGACGGGCGATGCACCGTCAGCAACTTGACGGCGCCCGTCGCTCGCTCGAGAGACTCCACGTTCCCCCTGTAAGACTCGCACGGGCTAGGCATGGTAATGTCGACCTTGCCTTTGGCGAGGCATCTGACCAGAGAGCCCAGAAGCATGCTGTTGCACTCCTCGGCGTCGGGGGAGCTGTGATAGTAGCCTTTCATGTACCGGCAGCCTTCCTTGAGGCACCTGTACAGAATGACGAAGTGTTCCAGGTTGACAGATATCAAGGTCTGGCGTTGCTTGGCGATGGATTCTATGCATCAGCGTTAGCAAAAAGCCTTGTCCCTTGGGTGCACAGAGTGAACCAACCAAAAAGTCCGTGAGGCCGCAAATACTCGATCCTCTCAAGAGGGAAGTTGTAACCCTCTGGTCCCGACTTCCAAACGCGACCTGCGTGTCCGTAGACCAACCGTCCCTTCAAGTCGACGATGGACTCGTATGTGATCTTTTTACACATCTCCTCGAATACCTCAGCGTCGCCCAGCTCCCATGCGACACACAGCAGGTGCGGATTTTCCTTCTGATGTTTGACTCCCTGCATCCAGGAGCGGGCCCACGGCCGGGTGATCACCGTCATGTCGTACTTCTCGGTGATGGTGAGAACGTCGTAGAGTCGCATCAGGGACAGCTTCTCGGGAACAAGGTTGAATCGACCGTGGACAATATTCAGCACGATCTCCATCGCCTCCGTCGCATCTTCGGGCAGGTCGACACTCCATTCCCCACCGTCTTCCGCAGGTCGCGACTCCGCGAATCCACCAAAGAGCATTGTCTTCAAAACCGGGGAACTTCGTCCAAGAGCCCTCGAGCAGACAACAAAGTCCTGCGAGACTTCGTCGATCTCTGCGCCAACGCGCAAGCGCAGGTCGCCCTTGTCGTCCAGGTAGATGGTTGGCGAGGAAATGAGCCCCGTCAACGGCTCGGTGAGCACCATGGTACAGGTGGACGACATCTTGACGGCCGATGACAGTTGACTCTGGATGTTCGACAGGCTTTCGAGGGGGAGTCGAGCAGCAACTGGTGATCAGCGAGGAAAGCGAGATAGAATCTGTTCAACACCACTCAAGTGTCGCTCATCTGAGGTTCGTCCTAAAAATGTTCTGCCCGTCGGAGGAGCGTCCGGTTAGGTCGCGTGCGGTCGTGTCCCAGTAGATATGGTCTTCGTGCAAGCGGTCGCGTGGTGGGGCGTACGGGCCAGGATGTTGTCTATGCCCGAGGAGGCATAAAGGGGACCGCTGATCACAACGTGATGGCCCGATAACATGACTAGTCCTTTGTCGGGAGTCTGTCCCTTTTTTCTAACTTTAGGAAAATGGGGGACCACCTCGATTTGGGACGAAAGGTGATTGTATTAAGCCATGCGCTATACCTGTTGGTCCCAATCCGCCCTGCCACCGTTTGGTGCCCAAAGGCATCATCCCGTCGTCCTAGTACGAAGAAAGGCAAGCAACCGTTACAAACGGGGAGGGGTCCAGCCCGGGTGCAACCCTGGGCCTTGGAAATCCAATGTTTTTCCCCTCAGGAAATCCGGGTTTTTCGTGAAAGGCAAACAAGGAACGTGGTGGAACGGATGGTCGGAATAATCAAACAAAAGCAGGGCAGAAAGAAATCACAGTCAGGGGCGTTTGGACCCAACGACGGGGATGGCTCCTCCACGCGAAATCGCCGTTACCCATTGAGACGGAGGCGGGAGCCGGTTGCACTTGGTACAACAAACAAAACATGTGAAACCCAGGACGGCAGTCTGACTCGGGTCGGGTCAAATTGCAGCGGCCTTTGCGACACAGCTGAATTCGGCATGCAGAGCCCGCTGTCTGTGAGACTTTTAAGCTCCAGCCTGCGAAATACAAAACGCGATTTCGTCATTGCTGGTTTCTCCCGTAAACCTACCGGTCGAATATCTTTCCTGGGTTCCTGGGGGGGCACATGAATCGTCAGCACACACGCAGGACCTCTGCCGACTCGTGCAGCGACTTACATGATCCAGTTCGGGTCCAGGGTGCCCTTGATGAGTTTCTGCGAATGGGTGAGGTCAGCCCGATCGCCGAGAGGGATGCCCCCGGTGCTCCCCGCCTTCAGGGTCCCAACATACCATAACAGTAATCGTATCATTTCCTACTTCGGCCAGCAAGGCGCCCTTCTTTCCAAACCCTATACCGTGCTCTCCCGTCGATGTGCCGTCCATCTCCAAGGCGCGCGTCACCATGTTCTTGACCGCGAGTTGGGCCTTGGCGGCTTCTTCGGGGATGGTCTTGTTGTAGGTGATGTTCTCGTGGAAATTGCCGTCGCCGATGTGACCTTTGATACGGGCGTTGAGGCCAAGCTGCTCAGCCTCTGCTTTGCTGGCCTCGACAATGTCGGCCAGCCGGCTGAGCGGGACCGCGACATCAGTGTTCCCTGCATGGTCGTGCTCGGTCAGCAACGCAGCATGAGCTTGAGCCCCCACCGGCATGCACGACACTCCCCGTTTCTACATGAATAAGGCTGCAGTGCCATCATGGAAAGTGGAGTGTGCGGAGAAGGTTTCGGGGCGGGAGAGGACGGAAAGGGGGGTTGCCAGTGGGAGGCACTTACACATCTCCTCGCCCTCCTTTCGCATGGCAAGCAGAGAGTAGAGCGACTCTTTTCTAGCCGACCAGAGCAGCTTCTGCTCGCGATCGTCTTTGGCGAATTCAAACACGCCGGGGTCATGAAGCTTAACAATTCGCTGCACGCTGCGGATGTTGTCATCGACTGAAGCTTGCGTGCCGGAGAATTTGACGAACAGAGTTGGCTTTTCCTGCCAGACCCGCGGCCTCGTGGCTCCTACCATGTTGACGATGCGCATCTGAGCCTCGTCCATTAACTCTAAGGCGGCCACGGGGACCCCCGCCCTGATGACGTCTGCTGCCGCCGAGACAGCTTGTCTGATGGTTGGAAACGGAACGACCGCAACTGAGAAATGGTGTGGGACAACGGCAAGCTTTAGAGTTGCTTCCGTGACGATCCCCAGGGTGCCTTCTGAACCAACGAAGATTCCGTTAAGATCGTACCCCGCAGAGCACTTTCGCGGCCGGCGCCGTGTCTTGATGACGGATCTATCGGCCAGGACAACGGTCATATTGATGACCCAGTCTCTCATCGTGCCATAGCGCACAGCATTCGTGCCTGAGCAGTTGGTGCCTATCATGCCTCCGATCTTGGCACTTGGGGCTAGTAACAATACCATGTTAGAAAGACTTGCTGGTTTCACGATGGGGCTCAGCTCCTACCGGGGTCGATGGGGAAGAAGAGACCGCTGCCCAACTTCGCTAGTTCCTGGTTGTGATCCATCCAACAAACACTCGGCTGCACCACAACATCCATGTCATCCTTGTTGAACTGCACAATCTTATCCATGTGGGCAAAATCGATGCTCACACCTCCGAATGGAGCCGTAATGTGGCCCTCGACACTGCTACCCCCGCTGAAGGGAATGATGGGCACCCGCTTGTGGCAGATGCGAGCTATGGTACTGACTTGCTCCGTGCTTCGAGGATAAGCCACAGCTACTGGTAGAGTGTCCAGATTCACTGAAGACCACTCAGAGTACCTATGAGCTAGAAGGTCTTCTGAGTCGGTCGAGATGACGTCCTCTGTATCACTCAGTTCACGACGAATTTCGTCAACGGCCTTACCAGTGTCAGAAAGAGTTACACGATCCGTGGTACAGTGTCCAGGAACGTGAAACCGCAGACTTACTTTGTTCATGTCGTCCAACGTCGCATATTTCACTGTCGGAAGTCGTGCTTCGTGTAAGATGTGTTCCGGCGGCTGAGACTCGCTGTTGCCTTTGGCGAGGCCGTAACCCAGTCCAGCAGCAACCGTGGCCAAGAGCAATGAGGCTGGGCTCAACCAACTGAATGCCGGCCTCGGGCCATTGTTGTCTATGGAGGCAAGTCGAGACTGACTGTATCTAGTCGCGGTAGTGCTCAAAAGCCTCGTTTTGATCCTTGGGATCTTGAGCGATTTCAACGCTGACAATGAGCCTCGTGCAAAGAGCTTTGTTGGAGACATGTTGCGTTAAAATGTTCAATCTGCGTGATGCTTCGACCAAGACCTTCCTGAAGTCCTCCGGTCAATATTTCCGGGTTTAAGTACTCTGCAAGTTTCTTGCTATGGGGCTCCCCGTGGGGTTGGAGGATTCAACTTTGAGGAGTGATGCGGGGAATCCAAGATCGACCGACGACCAGTCTCGGGGCGAGGAACCGCCGTTTCGGGCTGTTCATCCGAGGCTCAGATGCAAGCCAAGAGCCAATTGCTTATCTGTATGTCGCAACATCTCGGTATGATTTGTGCAAGATGTTCAAAAAGGAGCAGCCGATAACGCGGCTGTGCAAACATCTCTGTGTGAATGTTGCAGGATCCCAACGGATTCCTGTCCCGAGCAGCATAACGTCCCAGGCCTGACCCGCATTTCCCGAGAAACACTTCCACGGCTTCTCTTTCCAGATGTCAGGGCTGGATAATCCGTCTGAGAACTTGCGGGGGAGTTATAGGGGCGATTTTACCCCGCAATGGCACGTTGGCCATGATCATGGTCATACCTATTTTGGCACTGGAAGCTGGAGTTGAAGCCGGTTGACTGATAGACTTTGGGTATTTAACCAGCCTCCATGACCTGTCGGAATTGAATTCTTATGTCCTTCTTTCTTACAAGCCTGATTAGTATCTTATCTTCAATCTTTTACACCAACAACTTCCCACAGATTCGGATTTCAGCAAATATGTCGAGACAAAACCGCGACATTGTGAGCGACAAGCCCAGTGATGCAATCGACCCCGGCGCTGAAGAATTTGAGAATCAGAGGTATTTCTACAGCATTGAGCCGGAGGAAGAGCGGAAGGTTGTGAGGAAGCTCGATTGTGTTATCATGCCCCTGATGGCTTTCGTTTATTTCTTCCAGTGCAAGTACTCAGTTTACTTTCCATACTTTCGTTCTGTATGAATTCTACGCGTGCTATTTTAACGACTGACTTGCGCTCCATGAACCAGACCTCGACAAACAGTCTATAAATCAAGCTGCGATCCGCCATTGGCTTCGTCTTCATCTTCATGATGCCCCGCAACACGAATACGGCATGGTTTCTTAACGAGCTCGAAAGAGAGATCGCAACACAACGTCTCGCTATTGACAGAGCAACTCGAGACCGGGCCGATTTCAATAAGACCCAAGTGAGGGAAGCTCTGTTGTCACCAATGACTTGGATCTACTGCCTCATCGCGTTGTGCATTACATTGACTACCCCGATAATAAAGGTATGTGATCTTTTTTGCATTGAACCCGTGATAATCTGAACCTTGACACTT
Source organism: Colletotrichum tropicicola (assembly GCA_025962755.1). Classification (NCBI taxonomy): domain Eukaryota; kingdom Fungi; phylum Ascomycota; class Sordariomycetes; order Glomerellales; family Glomerellaceae; genus Colletotrichum; species Colletotrichum tropicicola. The sequence goes on from JAOWMA010000357.1 coordinate 40,533, forward strand.
AAATACGATACTTACGACTGCACAGTTCAACGCCACTGACATCAACGGGTTTGGGTATTCCAAGTTCCAGACCATGCTCGTCGGAATGCCTGCAGGTGCGGTCAACACGGCGACAGTGTGGATCAGCGCCTTGGTCCCTCGCTTCTTCCCCGGTACTCGAGTATATACCGGCATTGGATTATGCTTTGTGCCACTGGCAGGAGCTGTTCTCCTCATGATCTTGCCGGCTAAGGGAGCTGAATGGGGCATTGTTGTCTCGACGTGGCTCGGGGGTTGCAGTGCAGCCTTGTTAAGCACCGGGGCCAGCATTATCGCCAGCAACGTCAAAGGCAACACAAAGAAGAGCATAGTTTCAGCTGCTTTCTTTATCTCATACTGCGTGGGCTGTATTGTCAGTCCTCTGGCGCGGACGCAAGAGGATGCGCCGAGATACCGCAAGGGCTGTATTCTAAGCATCGCGGCCATGGCGTGTCTTATCTTCACCTTTGCGGGGTATACACTTCTTGTTACAACTAAGAACAATAAGCGAGATGCCAAAGCCGTCTCTGGCGTGCAAGAGTATATGGTGGATCGAGCAAGGGGCAACGAGCGGGTTGGCGTCTCAGTGGACTCTGACCTTACTGATGTGCAGGACAAATGTTTCCGGTACACGATCTAGTCAAGGGAATCGTCACACACCGGTGGAGGGAAAGAACGGGGGCCTCGAATTGTACCATGGTAGCAAAATTATGAAACCAAGGGACTAGTCTGAATCATCGAACGAGGTAAAACCTTTTAAGATTAGCTTCAAGCACAATATCAATCTAAAGGCCCATAGCTCTTATATGGCATTTTTTCGTATTCATTTGACTCATCTCCCCAGTGTTTCGTTTATTTGACCATAAGAAGACCGACCATGACTTACCTCAGCATAATAAAGAAGCAGTCCCCAGGATCGTTAAGGTTTCGGGATATACTAAGGATCAACGGTTACTTAGATAACGTTTCTTTCTCCCCTCACTCCTCCGCCCGAGATACCAACATAGCACAATGACATCAAAGCTAGCATAAGAAAAGTTGGTATTAGCCGGGAATCTATAGTGGCTTTAAGTAACTTGTTTTTGTCTACAAATATCTCGTGTTCTGTTTAGTCGAGCGTATCCGAAAGTAGTTGTAGCATCCCACCGGCACTGACTTAAGATATGCATAAATTTTGATTTCGCTTTCCCAACAAGCAGTCAACTATCTTAAAATAAGCCGGTATCCATAGCCACATCAACATTGAGTCTGTCCAGCGTATGTCGAATGTGGCCTTGTAAGAGGCAAAAATGAAAATATGTCAATGCCCACAATGTACCTTAGTCAAAATTTCTAAACAAGTGGGATATATTGAGCTGAGTAAATGTATGCATCTGAAAAGTCTCTCCTGTTCTCCCCTTTTCATTTCAATCTAGTTTTCCTCGTCAAAGTTCTTTGGATATTTGGGCTCGGGAGCTGGCTTCATGCGGCGCTGCCTGTCCTCATCTGTCGCATACAAGTAGACATCTTTGTTCCTGGCCTCCATCCTTGCCTTGTCTGTCGCACTGATGGAAAGCTGCCACTCTTTGAATTGAATGTGCATGTGCTTATTGAGAAGGTCCCCCTCCGGGTGAAAGTACTTTTCATCCCAGTCTTCATCGTGAGTGTCAGGGCTGTTGAGAAGATGACTGGACAGCCTCACCATTCGCTCATCCCTGTACATCTCTTTGATCGGTCGCAGGTAGTCCGGGATATTTGTGTAGGTGAACTGAACACCCTCTTGCTCCATGCGCCGCTTAATATAGTTTTGATAGTACTTGTCGGGAGACTGGATAGCAACTTCCCACTGTTGCCGAGTTGGCTCCATGTCAGCTGCCAGTTTGTTGAAGAGCGCTTGATAGCCTGCATCTATGCAGGCGAGTGTGATCTGGTGTCTGAAATCAGGCCGCCGCCACGCCAACTCTTCTAGGGTGCTCTCGTGGGGGTGATGGGGCCACCAGAAGAGGGCGGGAAGGATGTCGCCGTGGGTATCACTGTTGATGCGCGATAGATCGTTGTTCATAATGAAACGCGCGTTAACCGCCTGTCGGACAAGATCACTCTCCACCTCGGAGGGGAAGAGCTCGTCTACGCACGTATCCAGCCACCTCGCAAAGGGGGTATGATGATATGCCCCGCGGATGACAGCCGAGAGCTCGTTGGGAATGGCCACCGGCCGTCGCAGCCGCGAATAGCGGTCGAGACTACCATCCCAAGCAGCCATAAGGATTAGGATGTCCTTTTTGATGGGTGGCAGGTCCTGGGGCAGTGGTTTGTATAGAAGCTCGACGTGCTGGTCTTCAAGAACCGAGCACTCATGGTCCGGCCAAGAAAATGGGCCAACGTGCGCGTCCTCTTGGATGTCAAAGTAGTGCCCGGGGCAGGCAGATAGCTGAAGCTTCTTTTCGGTCTCGGAATTCGCAGCTTGCTGGGGTTGACGATGTTGAAGTGAGGATCGGACGGCAGTATCCCCATTGAGGTATACCCCGGCCTTTGGCGTTTTGAGGTTGACACTTCGTGTGTAATCATTCATGACGGCGTACCTCACAGCTTGACTGGTGATGGTTTCAAAAATGTACATCTGGCCATTGTCTCGAGCTTCTTCTGCGATAGAGACATCCGGCAGCAAACCGAGTTCGTCGTAGAGTGTATTATAGCCTGCAACTGCACAAGCTCGCCCGACGTTATAGCGCATGTCGGGATACTGCTGAGCCAGCTGCCGATATGTCTCCTCCGTAGCAAGGTCTGGATACCATATACAGTAAGGCTTCACTGTATCAGAAGACATCTGTGGTATTGTATTGCTCATGATGAGGCGGGCATTGTAAGCCCTTCGGTATAAGTCCTTGCTGCTGTCTGAGCAAAATTTGCGAACCTCCGGTGATTTGGCGAAGTTCTCGTGGTGTCGGATTCCTCGGACGAGGAAGCGGTCCTGTCCATAGCGGATAGTCTGCGGTATCGCCTCTCCATTGTAGGCATCAATGTACTGCTGCCGTTCGTCCCTCGAATCCGCATTCAATGCGCCTGCGTCAGAGGAGGAGCAGGCACCTTTGGCAGACGATGTTGACATTTGAAGGCTATTCGAGTACTGTTGGTTGATAGGTCCCCGTGGACGAAAATGCCGTTGTTCATTTTGAAGGTAGCGTTGAAATGAGGCGGCAAAAGCTGGTGACGTGACCGCCAGTTGCGCGGAGGAGCACAAGGTTGAGTGGCATCGAACTCCCGACGAAGCGAAGCGACGATAGACGGCAAACGACATTTCGTCCCTGGGCACTTCTAGAGAGAAGTCTGTTCCAGTTTAGGTACTTGGGGAACTAAATTGGCGGAGAAGCGCTTGGCGTCGGAAGTTTCCTCAGATGTGAGAGAGAAATCTCACTCGGTTTGAACGGACGGCTTTTCAGAACGGATGGTCGCTTCCAAAACCCCTGCCAATTGGGAAATTCAACACGATCATTCCTGACTTATGGGGTGATTCCGCAGGGATCATGCCTGTCGTTGAGCAACGATCCCTGAAATCCAGTTGGCACTAACAGACGGAGCAAGTCTCATTCGGCCAACATGTGCGGTACTATTCAGGGATCTGAGAAACCACCAACACCTTTTTTTCTGCGCCGCGCCAGAAGATCACTTGCAGTTGCTCGGTCAGGCAGTCTTCGTCTAATTACACAGCTTCCAAAGCCATAGATAGGCTTCACCAGTAATCGAGAAATTTGGACAGGACTGACCATAGCTGGAATGACCTCGGGTTTTTTTTTTTTCATACAGGCATGGTGTCTAGACACACGCCGAGACAATCCTCTGTATCTTGGCGTCCTGGGCCACGAAACTCTCACCAAACAAAGCCAGTTTCTCAACCGGCAAAGCCCGCCTTGCGGCTGCCGCTTCCCTGACAGCCTGAGTCGACGTCCGCTCTCCAGCGCCGCCATACGGCCCAACAAGCAGGGCCAAAATGGCAAAGGGCGCTGAGACTGGATCGCTCACGATACTCTCAATCGTCAGAGCGACATTGCCGACCTCGCCAATTAGAACAGCCATGCGAGCCACCATCGCCGCGCCGCCAAACGCAGCCCCGACGAGCTCGCCAGCAAACGGCAGAACAAACAAGACAATAGTCAGAATCTCTAGGATGAGCTTCTTCTTGTCTTTCTCCCGCTGCTCCGCCTCGATCTTTTTGACCTCGTTCATGCTGTTAATGACTCCCTCTAGCATGAAGACAGGCATGGCAACCGCCGTTACGACATCGCTACTGGCGTCAGCGTAGCCCAGTGTCATGGCAGCGTACATGCCGAGAACCCGGTTGGATAGAGTCTCGATACTGGGGAGTGCGGCCTCTATTACGTCCTTGGGGTTCGACACTTTGACATTGCCGCTCTTCACGGGTATACCTGTCTTATGGAGTTGCATCTTGCGGCAGGGGACCTTGGGAGTGTTGGTTTTTCTGTCTCCGGTGTCCATGCATTCTCCATCTGTTGTTTGATGCCACTCTCCAAAAGAGATCCAGTCTTTCTCTATACCAAGGTCCTGCGAGACAGCTTCATAGAAACCGTCGGGGTCGGAGAGCGTGTAAGCGAGCGACCAAGACTGCGGAAGTTTCCAGAACTGCGCTGCAGGAGGGCAAGGTCCCTGGGTAGTTTTGGACTGAAGCGTCCAAGAGCACGTGAAAAACTTGTTACCGGGGCCTCCGTCCAAGTCCATGTATGCAGTAAGCTGGGGATTGATGCTCTCCTCTACGTACTCGGCGTAGTAGCCAAACACGCTGTCGTAGCCTTTCAACGCGTCTTGGTAGTCGGACTGGAAGTTGTCGAGGGAGTCAGACAGAATGCGTAGGGCCCATCGGTCCCAGCATAGAGGATTGTAGCCGTTGCCCTCGATGCCCTTGATCAAGTCATCCAAAGTGTTAGGACGAGTGGTCGGATCGCAGCTTGCGTAGGCGGCCATCGAGCTGGGGTAGACCTCGTCATCCTCAATGCTGTACTCCGGGACAAAGTAACCAGCCAGCCACGGATCGGTATCGTTACTACTGACGCAAAGCGATGGGCAGTGTCCACGGGCGCAGCTGAATGCGCAAAGACCATGGTCGTCCGCGGCACCATCTATGGTCCTGGCGTCGCTCGAACTCGTGGGCTCGAGAAGGTTCAGTGCGCCATGGGAAGAGCAGTAGCAAACTGCAATAGGACAGAAGCCATGGGAACATGAGAAAGAACACAGCTCGTCAAAATAAGGTGAGGTGCTCATAGCCTCTCCCCCAGTGCAAGTGCCAGGTAGGAACGGAGAGACGGTGGCGATAACTGTGGGATGTGGAACAGTATCGCAGTAGGCACTAGGACAGAAGCCCCAATTGCACGCGTTCTGGCAGAGCCCTTGGTAGTCACTGGTCTTCCCGGCAGCAGGATATGCCTCAATGTCCTTCCATTTGGGCTTTTCCACCTGCTTGCCCAGCTTCGTACAGTGGCACGCTCCGTCAGGACAGTATCCATAGCCGCAGGTGAACTCGCAGAGACTGGCAAAACCTGGCAAAGGCCCCGTTCCTTCGACGCAAACTTGATCGGTCCGTGAATTTGGCGTGGCAGAAACGGCAGTAGAGGATACTGCGCTGCCGACCCACGCATTCCAATTATTGTAACCGTTGGTCTTGCTGCAATCATCCGTAACAGCGATACCGGCCACTTCGGCAACGACAGAGCCACCACGGATTATTCGAACGCGTACGTCTCCTCTTTGATCGTAGTACCAGGCGTTTCCATGATACAAGCCGACGTCGCCTTCGGGTGTCATCGACCAGGATGCTTCTTGCTTGACGCCGCCGACGGTCACTTCCACAGTGGCTGGTGATGCGAGCAAGGCGGTGAAGTACACAGCATCTTTTGCAACATTCCAAGGATGGAACTCCAACTGGAGCTGTGACGCCGTATTGCCTGACGTTCCACCATCCTGGCAGCTTGTTGACGGGTTGGGCCGGTACCAAGCAACAAGATGCTCTGAATTGACAGTAGTGGTATTGTGCTTGTACATGTCGATCGAGAACGGCAAGGTCTCGCGCCAACCGTCATGGGGAAGAACAAAGTTGAAAGGGGCCTTGCCGATGGTAAGGGCTTCCATGGACTTATCCCGCACAGGACCAATATGGTGAGACTCCCCATAGTCATTCCAGGAGATGATCTGCACGAATTCAGGTCTCCACCAGAGGATTTGTTGCCAACGGTCGAACCATAGGTCGTCGCCACGCCACATCCAATTTTTGTTGTACCCAGGCAAATTGGTATAAAACCAAGGGGAAGCAGGCATCATGTACGGCTTGCCACTGAGATACTGCTTATATGAGGCATCCACATATGTGTCCATGGACTGGTCACCCCAAGGCCAAGACGCCCAATTGAACAGCCCATCGGCGACCCCGTTAGCCTTGGCCATAGCAGGCTTCGCGCCTAAGGATGACCAGTCGGGAATGAAAAAGCAACCAGTGGCCGACTTGATGTCGATCCAATCTTCTGCTTGATCGGGGCCCTCGAAGGTTGACACAAAGGGTTGGCCTTTGTAATGGAAGTAGGCCCCAGAGCCGGCGTAGGTGTTGATGAATGAAGTGACGACGCTCTTAGGCCAAGGCCCGTTACCGGCGTAGTCAAACGAAAAGAATAGTTGAAATCCTAAGGAGGAAGCGTGTTGAAAAGCAGCGGCAATGGACTTTTCGTTCGTCGCATCGCCGTATGCCATGTTGAGCGCGAACGCATCAACGTGAGCCTTCTGGGCTGTGGAAATGTCATCGATCCAGTCGTCCGCTGTGTAATTGGCAGAATTTGTGACCTGTTGCAGATTAGCTGCGGGTCTGGAACCGGTGATGGACAGAGGACAGTACCATGAAATGCGCAAAGACGGACTGGGCTTCAGACACACCTGCCCAGGCCAAGATGCCTGTAAGCAGAGCGAGGGCCTTCATCACCACGACAGTTGCAACAGCAAATAGGTATAACCGTGAGTAAATGAGCGTGAGAAACAAGACGGAGAACAAAACGCGCCTACGAAATCTGTGTTCAAGGACGTCAAGTCCCGACATGAGAAAATAAGGCATTCATTTAGTCTCTAGGTGGCTGGCGTGCATTCATGTTGGTGCGCTATCGATTTCGTGACCGGCACCAGATAGAGCTTCACATCGCACCATGTCGGCGGCCCAATCGCCCCTTACATCTGACATTGAGGCATTTCAGAGCGTCAACCAACAACGACTTGCCAAAAGGCCTTGCCGGCGCTGCCGGCATATCCATGTCAAGGTAGAAACGGAGCAAGTCGGTGACTCAAATTCCACTTTGTCCGATCGGATGCAGCCTAGTCACAAATCAAAATCTCTCTCCCAGGGCCCCGCAAGGCTTGATTGTCCGGAGCAGTTGCCGATCTTGACCTTGTACTCGGTCCAAGTGGTGCTTGGGTTAGCTCTCCGCTGAAGACATCGCGAGTCATGAGCGGGGTTTGGTGTTGGAACCAACAAACATCCAAGGGCCATCCGCCTGATACGGAAGAATCGGATGTTCTGGACCAGCAAAAGCGCATGCTAAATTTTGGTGATTTCCGTGTCTAGGTTTGAGCTCCCGGTTTAAATGGGCCAACAGTTCGGTTGCCGTTGGCAGATTGCACCGACGTGTGGGTGGATAACCACTCATATGATCATGGACCCCGAAACATAGGCAGCAAGGGCAATGATTCCACTCAGTTTTGTTTGCCCACTGAGTTTGAAAGCACGGTCTTACATCATGTGGACATACATCACTTGGAAGATTCAAACGCGAGGGGAAGATAGCACGCAGGAAGACGTTGAGCTACCATCATGAGTACGCCGTGACTCGCGAACAGAAATAGCTGAACGAGTCTCGTACAATCATTTTATACGTGTTAGTAACTACACTTTTTGAAAAAAAGAGATCTGAGGATGCTCAGGTACCCGACATTCGTAATCTTTCCATTTACTGCCCCCCTCCATAACGAAGGAAAGGTGTTGAGATTGAATGCCCCTATTTCCTCTGACATTGGAGATGCTTTTCCATTCCAATCCACCCATTGAGGATGAGAAAGTGTCTCCTGTTGTTATCAGTGAACTTGGGGCCTATGTTAGGCGTATCCACGCGGCCAATCTGATCGATCCATTGCTTCAACCCCATTTTGATTCTCGGATCGTCGTCCGGCAAATCCGGCATGTTCAGCTTCTCCTTGATTGACTTCCAATCATCTTTGTCTGCAAACAAATCGGCTTCGTCCTTGTACTTGCCCTTCTTTTGCTTCGGCAGTCCAAACGATTCGGCGAGGTCCCTGAAGATGATCGATTCTTTCCGCATGTCGTTGTAGCGCTCTCGCACGATTCTCTCGACAAGAGGTTTAACCGCAGCGATCTCCTTGTAGATCGGACTGTTTGGCCCAGAGCCGTAGGTTTCAACAGCGAGGCTGACTGTGGCTGCCACCTCCTCGGTGAATAAGTGGTAGTTCTTCAATTTGGGGTCGATCTCCAAGTCGTTCAACATAATTGTCGGTGTTCGAGATGCTCTGGGGACGCCCTTCATCTCGGGAATCCTGGCGGGGCCGTTGAAACCATCTGCGAGAAGCAGCTCGCCGGTGCGTACGGGGTTGTCCAGGTCTACGTCGATCTTGCAGTAGCCGTCGTCCTTGCCCAAGTATCGAGAGACAAAGACCGGAAAAGGCAATTCCTTGCCATCTGGTCCAAGATTATTTGGAATGGAGGGGCCGTAGGCGGGATGTAGAGGAAAAAGGAATTTCTGAGCCTCGCCGTACATTTTATATTGCAATCTGTTCGTTACCCAGGAGAGAACCATTTCGAAGGGATGCGAGGGACCGGCAGCCAGTGCCAGTTGGCCGAACAAAATCCAACAGATGGCGATTAACAGCATGATGTTGTAGTGGTGACTGAGGAGAGGTAGAGACAGTCAGGAGGAAAGGCGTTGTGGAAGAGGGCCTTCGTGTAAGTGAAACGTGAGAGAATATCCAAGGAAAACAAAAGAACGAACGGATGTCTATCGGGGCAATCAAAAACCTATCCCTCCAAGAGATTACTTGGAAAAGTAGACTCTGTTGCCGCGAGTTGAGAAGTCGGATGACGATGGCAAGCAGTTCGAGTAACCGCAATCTTCACGCAATGTGGTGCCGGCGGCAGACATGCGAATCATTTTCTACAGACTGCAGGGAGAGTGAGGCTAGACCTGCCAGCATCGAACGATATTCATGGTTCGTCATGCCCATCGGGTAGCAACATGAAATTGCGTTTATCGCAAGAGGAAGACCTGTGACCTGCATGTGCGGTGGTCCACGATCCATCAAATGTGCCCCGTGTCATTACGATTCTGCATGCTCTCAGAAGCTCATGAATTCCGCTTTGTTCTTTTAGGCAGTTGCTTGTGGGGTCCAAACCGTCAATTCGCGCGACCAGACCATCTTCTTGCGCTTGATGTTGGCTCCGGGCCGGCTGTGCCGCATTCCAGGTTCGGCGTCGAGTCAGGACATCCCGGTGCGAGGGGAGACATCGACCAACATAAGCGAGAAAACAAGGACAAGCTTCGCCAAGAATGAAGCGAAGCGGGGAACCAGCGATCTGAAGATCTCTTTATCTTACCTGAATCCAATTTGAGCCTGCAGGTTGCAGTCCTTTACGAAGGAACATAGTGTGTAATAATAGATTTTTATTTAGGAAACTGTGTATCTGCGCCCCTATACCCCCCCTTACCCTCGCCTTTTTACTCTAAGCTTACCCCTAAGTCTCTTTTCTACTTAATAGTTTACTTAATAACCTTTTTAATCTTTTTAAAATATTTAATATAAACTTAAATATATTTAATTATCTTTTTATTTTTTTAATAAAAATCTTACTTTTAAAAATATTAATAGATTTTTTTAAGTATTTATAGATCTTCTAAAAGGCTAGATTATT
>JAOWMA010000358.1:0-50437 GCA_025962755.1 Colletotrichum tropicicola
TATAAGACAGGCGCGCATACCACTCTAGCACACAGTAACGGGTATAAGCTGGGCTCATAACTGTGGTGACAAAAACGGAACCGTAATTGCCAAGGGAGCAATTACGACCTATATATCCCGTACGACAGCAGTCAAATCTGTCAGTATGTATTGGCGAGGCTGGATGGGGTCAAGGAAGCAGCCACTTACAATGCCTCTTTGCCGCATTGAACTCTACGACCGCGAAGGGCCGTTGGAGATCATCATCGACACAGCCCTCCTCGTCGCTCGCTTGGAACCTAGACAGTCGAAAAGCTGGCGTTTCGTCGCCTCCGTTGTGAGGCGAGCCAGCAGGCCTGAGAAGTGACGGCGGTCCAGAGAAAGACCGAAAATGTCGTCGAGGCCGAGGATCTGTGCGTCGGTTTTGCGGTAACCGGTCTTGTTGCCGTTGGTCGCGACCTCGGTATGTGTTGGATTGCCATCGGGGCAGATATTGTCGTATACAGCGGGTTGGGGCAGAATATGTTTTAGTCACCGATGTTGGTGTTGTTGGTGCACGTTGTTGGTGAGTTACCAATCCGGAGCGGGCTCCGAAGGTCGAGGCTGTTGGAGCTAGCAGCCCAGAATGGGTCACTCGGATTGGCCTGTTGAGCGAGCCAACCAATTTGTTTGTCCGCCGTCAGGACCCCAGCTGTCGCCTATGGCTTCTGCCCAGCCCGACAAGGATCAGGTCGATGTTGTTGTCATCGGTCAAAACTGGGAATGGTTCAAGGGGATTTTTGCTGTCGTCGTCATCTGCTTTGTCCCGCGATTTGATGAGTTTGGCCTAGGCCTGGCAGAAGGCTCTTTGTGATAATTTGGTGGTTGAGGTGAGGGCATTGACGCCTTTTTCGAGGCGCAAAGTGACCTCAGCAGAAGGCGAGTCCTGCTGTTTCTGTCCATGGCTGTGATCATCGCGGTTGCCGCTGTGTCGTTGACCGGCTCAAAAAGAAAACGAGGCTATTGGCAGGGCCTGAAGACTGCCTTGTTGCGTGAGCCAGTCGGAAAATGTGCGGGAGGTCACGGAACACATCGCTGTTGTGTTTTCAAAACAGCAGCCGTGTGTGGAAAACCGGATGAAAGTTGTGGCTTGGGAAACGTGGTATTCCCGCCAACTCTTGATCGGCTGGCATCTGAAGCTTACAGCAATAAAACCCACTTCACGCACCGCGGGTTAATGCTACGAGTTTCGTTTCAATAGGTGCTGTAATGTGAACTCAAACACCTTGCAGAGAGCTTACAGTTGGCTCGCGCCCGTCCGCCGCCCTCAACCTTTCTTCAGGCGCGGGCTTGGCTTTGTTCAACTGCTGCATGGAGAGCAAAAGTCGACTCGCCGGGAGATGGATCAAGATCTAGAAGAACCGTAGCACCAGGCTACGGATCTAAATCTGCTTCGAACAGAAGTTCAGGGGCATCAACATCCAACAGGACAACTAAAGCTCTTCGTGAACACCCTCACCTCCAGACGTAAGCAGGGTGACCTCGTAGACTGGCAACATACTTATCTCTCTCACTAATCACTGGCTGCTGTCTCCCAAGTTGAGGATCGTTGGATTGCTCAAAGTGGCACCTAAACTTCGCCGGCGCCGATCCCTGGTTGAGCCTCCCTCCCAGAAGCCAAGAAATCCACTCCACTGGTCCGGCTCACAGTATGTGCAGCTTCCAAATGCACAAGCGCCAGACAACCATCTACTTCTCTGCCGTCAACCAACTCGTCTTTTAGTCGGTGTTCTTGGCTTTGGTCATGCAGAGCTCAACAAGCGGTGGAAAGAATGCAGTTGGTGTGTTTCGTATCGTTGTCGGATGGAATCTCCCGAGGCGGCCGTTGTCTCTGGTATGGAAACAGAAGTCAATCTTCCTGTCCTCGTGGCAATTGCGGCGAATGGTGTACAGGGTTTCTGGCAATTGTTAGATACGATCGGAAAAGCGACGGTACGAGGGCAGATCATTTGCAGGGGCGGATGTACTGATAGCATCTCGACGTGACATATAATAGACGGGCGATGCACTGGGCAGCCCCTCTATTCCTCTTGTAACGCCCGACCTCTGAACCAGAGACCATACCCACATTGAAGCAAGCGAGTTCGTCGCGGATGAATGGCGCTCAGGAAACGGATCAGTGATGGCAGCGCGGGCGGACGTCTGGCCTCTGATGTAGTGAAAATGGTGGTTCGCAGGAGCTTTTGCAGGGAGAGATATCTTGGATCGTTACAGAAGTCAGTTTGGCTCAGCAAGATTTCCACCAGACGTACCTTAAGAGTGCGACAAGATATTCCGACTCCTTAGGCTGGCCGAGGTTGTGGACCATAGTGACGGGGCTTCACTGACATCACTGGCGGCGGACAAGTCTTTCGCGTCGTGGACCTGGCTGCCAAGGGTGCCGGGGATTTTGATCGGTTGATGGGGCTTTTGGCGTCGGGTTGTGGGTATTGTATGGTCGTCCGAGGGGGTGTGACGTCTTTGTGATCAACCTCGGGGTTTGGATCTAGGTCAGCACAGCCATACCGGCAACATTGGGAGGGCACCACGGTGTCCCGGAAAGGCTGCCTAGCTGGAAGGTTGACGACGGGCGAGAGGTCAAGTGGGATTTGCTTCCGGCTTGTTATTGTTGTTGTAAAGAGAGTTGGGGGTCCAGCGAGGAAGTCCACGAGAGATCCGTGGCTCTGTGCCATTGAAAGCAACGACTTAGAGCTGCAATTGTGTTTTTGTGGACAAAGTTGACGATGGCAATCTTCCGCAGAAATTGACACGCCAGGAGTGGTCCGGGGGCCCCGAACGCGCAAAGTCCCATGCGGCACGAAGATAAATTGACTTGCTCTCAAAACTAACAGGATGTGGGAAGAAAGTTGAAAATACCGGCTGTCACCGTCTCGGGAGCAGAGAGTCGGAGGCCGATGCCGGAGGAGGAGGGGGCGTTGGGCAGCTGAGGACACATTCCGTGACGCGAAAAGGCTTGACTTGGCCGGAGAAATCCTCTGCCTCATCGGAAGAGGCTTGTCTCCAGATAAACGGGCTGTATTTGTTTCGTGCGAATCCTGCACGTCCATGAAGCCGTCAGCCAATGTCCCGTTGCGCTCCCCTCACCTCTTCTTCTTCTCACCTTCGTCTTGTTGATCGAAACAGCGCCGCAAAGACGACACTAAGCGCGCCTAACCAGGCTCGTTAGATCTTGGGCCTTCCGGGCTCTTCGTTAGAGGTCTTGTATCATCTTAGCCTTGCTCATTTTGACCCTTCTCCTCTGCTCATGCCAGAACTCCTCGACGAGAGTCTCCGACACATCGGCTTCACCCAGCCATGACGGTTCCCGCTGGCCCACCAACATGGTCTGATAGCTCAGGACAAACCGTCCGTCGTTGGAGATACGTCCGCGACAGTTGCTGACACGTGATGGCAGCCAGCCGTCGCGATTCAACATGTGTCCTGCCCTGCCGCCCTGCGTGTCCTAGTATGCCAGGACGGCGGGCCGGAACGCCCTTTCTAAATCTTGTTCGGGCTCGAAGCGGCTCCCGCGGCCGTCGGGCCAATGCACACAGAGATCGAAACGATCTATGCCATCGTCTTCATAGCCGAGGGGGGGATAGATGGTGCAGCGACGGAAGCCGTAGATCTGGGGGGGCAGGGTGCTGTTTCGAGCGGGCGAACTGTGGGTAGCTGGCTCGTCTGAGTTATCGATCTCCAGTGTGGGTTTTTTCGTGGTCCTCTGGGGCCGGCGCCTTGGTCGGGTAAAGCCTGTGGCCGCACGTCTTTGGCTGATGCGAGCGCTTCGCCGCGGAATGGCTTCTGCGGCAGATTCCATTTTTTGGGAGATTGAGATGATTCGGGAACGGTTGGGTTGTTGCGAGGAGGGCTGTACAGCAGTCAAAATCGTGGCTCGGGGTCAACAAAGAGACGTGAAGAAAAGAATCGGGAAGGATGGAAAACTCTCCATTGTCTGTCACGTGCCTGTGTGAGTGGAACAGACTGGGCTTTTTTTCAGGGAACGGACTTACTGTTTCCGGATGTGGCCTCTACCTTCCATTTTGCCTTGCTACTTGCCTCAAGGTAAGGTACCTAGGTAGGTAGGTAGTTAGATACCTAAACAACGACGGGAAGGAGCGGCGGCGCGGGGCAGCCAGCAGCCAGATGTGAAGGTGGCCCTGACCACTAAAGTACCAACTGGAAAAAGGCCCAGTCGTAAGGTAGCTCAGGTAATCTTCAGCAGTGGCTTCCGCTGCGTGGGTCTCCCTCCGTAAGAGATGCCCGCAAGATCAAAGGTGTCGCCCGCCCGGCATGTGGGACTGCAGGATTTCATTCGTGCGTCGTCTTGATGACAGAGGTAGAAAGATGAACTTGATCTTTGTCCGTTCGCCCAATTATACGCCAAAGAATCCCCTTTGTACATTCCCAACTTCCTCAAGACCCAAAAAATGGGCCGCTTGCTTTGCCGTTTCTTCTTCAGGGAGAACAGAGCCAAGTAACCCAACCAAAGGCCCATTTGTTAACTTCCAGCTCAAAGCCTGCCTGATGACGCGGCCGTAATGCCACCCTTGATCGTTTACAGGGTGTAAAGCCAACCAAATGGGATGAAGCAACCGTCTTTGAGCGTCATGACCATGATAATATCTCCTTGCAGCTAGACGTGTGTGTTGATAAAATTTGGCTCTGCTCGGAACGCGGAGAGATTGTGCTTGGCGGGCGGCCATAGGATGATCAGATTCTCCGAACCGGCCGAATTTGCAGTCAGAGTCATGCCTTCGGAGTCTCAAGAAAGCAAGTCAGCACTGGTGGCGACTCAAAGAAAGAGGGCATCGAGTCTCACCTATGTGAATATCAACGTGGGTACCTTTTGGAGTGATGTTTGATTGCGTAGCCACGTCGTCTCTATGGTACCACTTTGTTTGCTTCAGCGTCTCGGGGATTCTCAGACGCCGCTTGGGCGTCTTCTACGACTATGCTGCCTTCTCCGCAGACATGGACTTTCGCCTCACCTAGGCTCAGTAGAAGGTCATCCATGTACTTATCTTCGTCCGGCGTGCGGCCCCCAATCCAACAATCTTCGGCGGGTAACAGGAGCGGCATGGAGTGGGCGCGATACGAGATATCTCCCCGACGCGCAGGTTCGTGTTGGCGAATGCTTTTGCCACTGGGTTAGGGACTTTCTTTTCGTGTGAAAAAGCTTGCTGAGCCTTTGCCGTGTCTCCGGGCTTACCGGTGCTGCGTCTATAATCCAGTTAATAGGAGTGCGATCCGTCAAACGTAGAGAAGGAGGATTGTCATTTTCGGATGATGAGACGGCACATCTTGTGCAAAGTTGTACTAAGTGTCCAGGGTCAGTTGACCAGATCACGGAACCTTGGATTTTAAAGGCCTACTGATGCCTTTCCAGTCTGCGTAGCTCTTCGTCCTCTTGAGCTCGTTTAACAGACTCTGTCTCCCATCTTCTTTCAATGCGGCAATTCTCGTGAAGCCGAGGACAGTGCCACAGAGAACACAGGCCTTTTCAAGGTGCTTGAGAAAAGTCCAAGAAGTGTTCTGGCGGGCCTGCGTCCTGGCCGAACGGTCGCGATCGTGGAAAGTTTTCGCCAGCTGCCTTTCTTGACGCACGCTCAAGTACCCATTTTCTCTGATAGTCTTGGCTTGCTGAGATCCGTTAGAGTCTCGCTCGTTATTGTCGATGGAAAACCTATCTTACCTCGGCGTGCCCCCTTTCCCTACTTGGGCGACCTGACGTAACCTAGCGCTCGAGAACACTCCTTCCACCCGCAAGTTAGGTAGGTACCTAGGTAGGTGCCTGTTGTACGTAGGAGCATGTGCTTCACTCCGGAGGTACAAGTATCGTTGGGCCTGGAGAGCGAAGAGAGGCAAAAAGAAAACCTAGAATTTATGGCCGGATAGTAGAAGTGCAAATCACCCTGAGAGATAAGCGCAGCGACACACGGTTACGCGTCGATCAGCGCCACTGTTTGCGGTCGCCGTCACCGATGCGTTTGCTGACAATGCAGTTACTGGCATCGCGGGTCCGACCCAAGAGCCCCAGCTCTCCAGCGCCGTGTCGTGAAAGAGCCCACCATACTCCAGACCAAGTCCTCCTCATCCTGGTTCACCAACACAACTTCGAACTTGGGTTTCCCGTCATGCAATCGGCCTCCTCGTCGAGCACAGTGCTGGCAACCTAGGTCTCGACAGACTCTGAAGAACTCAGGCCGCGGCGCGTTAGGCAAACAGCGAGGTCCCGAACATCGGTGCGTTTCTCGAGGACGTGTAATTTGGGAAGAAAGATTCGGCAACGAGATCGCGGGGCACCGGCGGAGTGCGACTATCATTTTCGGTATTTTGGAGAGCCTTTGATCATCAGCGACCTCTCTTCTCTGGAGTATGGGTATAATAACAACTTACAGAGTCTGCGGGCCAGCCAAGTAGACACCAAATTTCAGCCCCTCTTTTGCAACCCTGTCCGTGTGCCGCATACGGCTCTTTGCCATGACTGATGTGGCCCAGGGGCACTGTCACCGTCAACCGGCCCTTGGCCGTGGAGTTGGGCCGCCGTCAGTTACGGCAACTCGGCCGTCCGGGTTCGCCAGGGACGTACCTGCTTTGTCGCTAGAACTAGCAGAGTTTGTTGCTGAGAAGGCAGCCAAGTCTCATCACTTACTGACGGTATCCCGACCTTCCTGCGCGCATCTCACCTGGATCCCGAGAAAAGCACTGGAGCTGGCCGCGAAGGTTGGATGAGCGAAATCAGCCGTGAAGGTGAAGGCCGAGGCCGTGAAAATTCATCATGCATCTTTCGCGTACCGCTCGTCGCCCGGTCGCGTGCCCTTCTGGGTGGCCACACAGAGCTGGGAAGAGTCTTAATGATGCTGTCGCGATCGATTCATTGAGGTCAAAATAAGGTGAAAGAAACCCACTGGGCCTCGACGCAAGGGATTGACGGATAAACCGACGCTGATTGGCTCGCTTATCAAGCTAATCAGAGTCCTCCATTCTGGCCTCCGGCTAGGTACCTAGTACCTTGGAATGGCCAATGGCCTCCGGAGCCCGCTCCGGATTGGCACCTCTGAAGAACAACACCAACATGTACCCAATGCAAATCGAAGCAACTTATTGCACAAAGAGCCAGGCTGTATGCAGCACCTATCTTCCCTGGCGACTATCCAGTACATGTCGCTAATCTCACAACCTTTCCTTATTTTCATCACATCACGTCCAATCAATCGGGCCGGTCGCCATAAACGCCAGCCGGGCAAGGATGGTGGTGGGCGTGGCGTGCGTGGAAGGGGCGGGAGACGTTGCGATTCTCGACAGTCCATGAGATGCGTTCCGGGGTTCTGGCCCTGGTTTCTGGCGCCGTGGGCTTGAGGGCCAGTTTCATCAGTAGGTGGTTGCACCAGGCTCGAGGCCCTTCTTTTCTCCGCCCCAACTTGAGCCCTCGCCCCAACCGCACGCGTTTATCATATCCAGTAAGTCGCCTATCTATCCCTCCCTGATTCGGGAGCGTTCGCAGGAGCCTGCTGACCCGACGTGCCACGAGCAGCCCGAGTCAAGCCCCATCTTGCCTGCGCCGCCACGACCGGATTCTTTGCCGTCGCCCGCAGAGCACCCTCTCTCGCCGCTACACTCCAAACCTGAACCCGGTCTAGTGTAGCTCATCGAGGCTCAAACGCCCTGTGGTCCCCATCCCTCAACCGGCGGCCATCCTGCAGTGAGACACACAAACACGAACCACTGAGCGGGACCTCCGTGCCTAACTCGCCGAGACTGGGACGGACGGCGGCTGACTTGGACGCAGATCTTAAAAACGGCCCAGCAGGACGCAGCCCAAAGAGGAACAGGCTGCTGGCCAGGAACACGGACGGAAAGGTATTGGCGAAGGAAGACCAGGAGGTAGGGAACACGTAGATGGCATTAGACACGGCAGGTTGCCTGTGTTGGGTGGTTCGCATAGGGGATATCTTGGGATTTTCTTTGGCGTATTGCTCATCACTATAAAGCTTGTGAACGGATGGACAAGGGATGAGTAAGAAAGTAAACTTTTCCAAAACCTCTATATGGAGATTGGGTGGGACCTTGCTTGCTCTTAAAACCTTCTAAGAGCCACCACAAGGCTCTTCATTTCAACCCATTTGTCACTGCAGTCCCGTCTTTGCGTACTTCTCGCTGCAGGCGTGTGGATGATGATTAAGCCCCCCCAGACCCAGAGACCCTGCAAAATTACCTTCCATGCCCTCTATATGTGCCTCGGCCACGCCCTCGTCCAGTTGATCCAGTGTGTGTGTCACCATGCTGAGCTCCTTTTTCAGCTAGGGTTGGTCGCTATCCATGGCATCACAGCTTTCCCGCATACATCGCGAGGTGATGCCGGCGAGTTGGCTGACCAGCCTGCACGTCCTGACTGTGATTTCGGCATGTTGCCTCCAACAACTTGGGCTCATCATCTATAACTGCAACGCATCTGTTAGCCATATTCTTTAACAGACATAATGCTGGTGGGCTCCGATGATAAGAAGCGTACCCGCATCCTCCTCCCTCAACTGCTGTCTCGCAGCGGCTGCGATCTGGCTGACCAAAGTCGTCCGGTCTTTGACTCTTCTCAATTCCGGCATCTCGGAAAGACCGTCAATCCAGGTTAGTCATAATTTTCCGATGGCGCTCGGCCGCAAAAAGGCTGTCGTGGTGGATAAACCGGCAGCGGGCCCCGACCAAAGGCCTCGTAAGCGGTCGCAAGCGCTCTGGCAAAGGCCTGTACCACCTAGGCATGCTCTGCTTACTTTAGCCAAGAAGAGACACGGGCGGGGAACGATGCAGCCTTGAGATAACAAGAATACGTACGTTCGTCTCAATGCTATCATCGGACGGCGTGATTTGAGGCCTTTCAGAAGCAGCGTGGCGACACGGTCTTTATGGAATAGCTGACGGAATGTTTGCTGCTTCAAGCGGCTGTTGAGCCCGGCCGGCGTGCGCGCCGTGTCAACGACACCACTCATGACAATATCAACGCCATCAACGCCATCACTTCTGGGTGCCGGTGATGAGATCCGATGCAGCACCTCTGCTGCAAAGGAGACTGCGGCGAGGACGGTGACACAGGCAAAGGTAGAGCAAAATCGATACCACGACGGCGAGAATTATGGTGGGAGATGTGGTGATGCCGAACAGCATCCGCATCATAGTGAAGAGAAAACGCGCCGTTGCCGAAGGGAGTACTGAGCCGGGCTGTTGGACGGTTCTGGCTGCGCCCAAACGTGATCATCGTCCTTGTCTGCGTCTTCGGCGACCGTGTCTGCCCTGACAATGGCGAGTTGTCTTGCTGTCTCGTCCTAGTTGTCGTTGATGTTTGTGCTATTGTCGTGGATGATGCTGCCGCACGTGGCGATGTCCGTCTCGCGGCTTCTGCTCGCTTGGACGTTGTTTGTTGTTGCCATCGTCGTGGTGCCGTTAGTCCTTAAGAGGCTCAGGCGGCGGGCAGACGAGAAAGTCGTATTTTCGTTTGCCGTAGGCTGGGGGACGACCGCAGAGGCGCGCGACTTGGACGAGGCGGACCAAGTCGAGCTTGTCATGCAGCGGATCTGTTCTAGAAGTTGGTGGCTGTCTCTGAGGCTGGGAGGGTGCGGCAGCTTCTGGCTGGCCTCCGGGCTGCCTGGCATCTTGCTTGACGCAGATACCCCCGGATGAAGGAAATCCAAGTGATCTTTGGATCGATGGACGTCGCGAGGTTCGAGGCCCAAGGCCGTTTCCAGGTTGGAGGCATCAAGTACCACCCCTTGTCGGTCTTATCGGTAAGACACCAGAGTGCGTGCACATACCCGCCATTTTCCTGGCAGATAGATTCGTCTGTCTCTCTCGCTGGCCGCTGGCCGCCGACCACCGGCTTTTTGGGAATCCTTCACTTACCTTAGATAAGCCTTCTATACCCCTGCTCTACCCTCACGGTGACTGCTCCAACAAGATCAGCAAACCGCCATGCGAGGTCATTGCGAGCCCAGGACTCTGCTCAGAAGGGTCCGGGAAGCCGTCTGTGTACCACGAGCCTGGCACCGAGCCTTCGAGAAGACCGGCCCCGAGCCGACGGGAAGGCGACGAAGCCCATTACCGCCCTGTGCCCCTGATCGTCACTGTAAGATGTGAACAGAAGAAGAACATGGGGAAGATGATTGGTGTCTTGTCCAGGCTCGGCGCTTGGCAAATGACAACCGACGATAACAGCGGCAACTGGCGCGAGCCGAGGGAGGCGAAATTTCGTCCTTGTGGCGGGGCTGGACAACCAGAACGTAACCGGGGCATCAACACCAAGACTAAGTTGGAACGCCAGGCTGGGGCGGTCCAGTTGCGACACCGAGCGCAAGCCGAATGTCTACCCGTCTCGCGTTCAACATGCCACTTGCCTGCATCTGCTGAATCAGTGAGATCCCGCGGGCGTCTGGCCTAGCCCGATCGCTGCTGGCTCGCCCATCTACGCGCCGCTTTTCATCACCACAAGCTATCCGCCTAACCGGTCGACGACAACTTTGACTGTTCCAGTCATAAGGTTGAAGCATTTTTATCCAAGTAAAGCACCACTGAAGGCCTGGCTCTCCAGGCGTGGGAGTCGTTTGTTTTTCTTTCTACGCGCTCCCCAACGAACAAAGAATTCACCCGTGACGGCGGCCCAGACTTTGGCACCTACCTTAGTTCCTTGACCGCCTCGATACTTGCATGTCGCACCGGCCCAGTAAGACGGAATTAGGCCGATCAACCAGACACTGCGGAGGCTTCCGGTCCCACAAAGACAGGGGCTTTCTTTTCACAGCAAAATGATCAAAAAAAACATACAACACCAGGTATTCGCTGGTCGTCACCGACCCAACTACTAATCCGGCCCTCACTGGCTTATCTATGGGAGAGCAGACGGGATCCCGAGTTCTCCAGTGGGTATGGTCGTATGTGTCGATTTCAAGGCGTAGAGATGTACATGATGTCAACCCCGCGAGAGGTTGGAGATTTTGCGACACTGCTCGGTGAGCCTGTCCTCAACTATTGTGGCATCCCACTTGCTCTTCATGCCATTCTCTGAACAGGCCAATAAATTAAATACTCCTGATCTCAGGCCGGCCTCGCGTTCTCGCCTCACGGAGATTGGGGAAGCTCGGTTCTGCGCGCCATCTGTCCATCATCTTCAGTGCTTGACGGACAACCTTGTGCGCCTTTATATGCAACTCGATTGTGGCTTTCATTCAGACAGTCGAGCTCCGGAGCTTGGCGAGTCGTGAAGCGAGTGAAATCAGTCATGGGTTGAGGCTACGCGCCAGTTTGAGGGATTCGGTAGGAAATTCTTTGCACATGTCTAGGTTAGAACCCACAGTGTGGGCCTAGAACTGCCGAAGCATACGAGGGCCAGAATGTGACGGATAACGACCATCGCCAAGAGTTGGAAAGTCTGGATTTCATAAAATCTAGGCGTAATTGCTCTGCTCTGTGTAATACGCCGCCTCCAGAAGTATGACAATCAACCACCAGAAATGCGCTACGTCACCACCAGACCTCCAAAACACGCAGAAGAAGAAAGGTCTCCGGCTCGTGCTCATCGAAGCTCTTATTTTTTTCGAGCTTGGAGGCCTTGTCAGCTCTGGAAGCCCATTACGGTGCCCATCCAGTCAACCAGGCCTCGCCGTTGCTGTTTCTCTCGGCTGGGTGTGTCTTGACCAAGCGAAAACATCAAAATTGGGCGCTTCCCACATTCTACACATCTTGGCTCCCACCCGTATCGTTTTTCGCCCTATTTCCCTCTCTGCGTCCATCCTCGACAGACTGTCAGTAATGCCGCTGCAAATAAGTTTGTCGTGGACGAATTTGCCCTCCCAGCGACGGCGCGATCGAGACTGGGCCCATGATCGCCGTCATCCCCGTCACCGCTTGAAGGATCCATTGCTCAACCTCGCCGCGGTCACATATCCCAAAATCGCGCCTTGAACGCCCCGCTCAATGGCGCTGCCACCGATGTGGAAGCGGCCGACGATCACACCACCATGCGCGTGAAGGGCAACATTCCAGACGTTCAACAAGACCATATCATACCAACGATTCAAACCTGACATCAAAACCATAGCATACGTCCAAATTCACTGAACTTGTCAACCCTGTTGCAACGCACGACTCACCCCCGTGACCCCGGTCGGACGAGGAAGAACGGCCGAGATCACCAAGAGCGCTTCAAAGCAGACTGTCGGAATTGCAACGGGAGAGTCGTCATCAAGACCAGCTTCGCTGCCGAGGGAGCTCCTTCGGCGCATGGACCCAATCATCATGGGCAGAGGCGTCCTTACCATTCTTAAAAGACCAACTGTGAGTTGCCAGATGTCCTCGCAGGCGATGTTTGTCATGCTAATCACTGCCGGGCAGTAAACGCCCCATCAAGAAGCCAGCCGATGTTTCCAGTTCAAAAGAGCAGGAAGAAACCTGGCGCGGCGAAGTGGAGTTACTTGGTTGTTCATGTTATCGCCAAATCGTCAAGTCGATTTAATCCACCATGAATGACTGCAAAGTACTACGGCACTCCAGTCGCCGAGGAACTGCACCATGTACCGCCGCCTTATCCTCCAAGCTGCTTCACAATGCACTCTGTACGGACGCGTTGATGATTTGTACGGCGGCTGTCCCCGGAATATCGGAAAGATCAAATGACTGACAGTCTTCGTGTTCAGCACGCGCAGATTCACTCCGAGCACGTCCAAATCAAGTTTACGGCATCATCCTGCCATAATAGAACGCCTGGCGTCTCCTCATTGTGCTAGATGACAGTTCAGCACGGTAGACGAGGGCTCCCAGTCGCCCACTACTTTTGCGACCTGCGTCGCTATAAAACCGACCAAAGTAGTGGCCAGCGGCCTCAAACCTGACGCGTTTCTGCCTCAATTTTGACTCAAAAATCAGCGAGAAAGTTTCTCATGGGCCGTTGCGGGCGAGAGCATGGCTATTTTGGGAGAACTGACTGACAGCTCGTGGACGGCTAACCAGATGACGCCGCGCTTTCGGTATGCCGCAAAAGATGTTGTCTACTTTTTGAGCTGAACGTTCTGGTCAAGACTGGCTCTCGTGGCGGCCGCACGCGCTGCCGATGGCACCGAAAGTATCTGGAGCAAGGCATCCCGAGAGTCTGCGGACAGAAAGGGAGGCATCTATGTTGGGCTCGCTATTATTCAGCGTGGCCTCGAGCTGACCGTGCTTTGGCCGGCTTCAGGTATTCTCGAATGGCTGTTGAAGAGCAAAGCACCGTTTCTGTTGCGTGCAGAGGTACGCGATGATATCAGCGTCGAAAATTGGCAGTTCGAGCAAGCAGTAGTGTCATATTTGTTATGTTTTGCAGCCTAATCATTCCACCACTGTAGTCCACGGTTTGCAGGAGCTCATCTAGGTATATGCCACGAGGGTATCGTTCTTGATGTGAAGTGAGGTCGGAGTGAGCCTTTTTCTTTATTGAATATACTTCACTTCTGCCACATCCTTACATATACAAGCAGAACACGAGTTACGACTAGTGTATCCTCTGATCCTAATCTGCTCGAGAATTATGATGACGAGGCTGTTCGACTTTTTATATCTGCCAACTACTCTGACGATTAAATGTAAAGCGAGTGTTCACACTGGTAAGTTGCAAGGTTTTGCAAGTTATTCCGAGAAAATTCTGGTGTCTCTGGGTATTGAGAACTCTGGGCTAAGGAGCAAAGGGAAGCAAGATTCCTCGACCCCTTGAAGGAAACTGAGTGTCTTTGACGGAAGCTAGCGATAGCAACTGTGTTTGTGAATAACGGGCTTTCAGGGAACTTGAACGGTACTTGGCCAATTTTGAGGCAGAAGTTGAGCCAGTATCCACTCAATTCAAACATCAAAGGTGTATTTGGAGCACGTTTTTTCCGGCCGAGCATCTGTTTTGGCCTTCGTCACTGATGATACAACTAATAACTACGCTCTGTATGTCTCCACAGACTGCGTCACGCCGGCTCTCTTTCGTATCATCCACACTCAATCTCATGCAACTGTTTGTAACGTCGATAGTACTGTTTTCTCACGAATTGCATATCATTCACCTCAGGCGCGCGTTTCAAGTCTCGTTGTCGTCATAATCCGGTCACTGCTCAATCTGACGAATACCCCTGCTACGTGCATAATAAGTAACCAGACTTTCAGACTTTATTGGGCAATCCGAATAGGCACATAAGTTAAAGCTGTACTTTGAGAAGAGGAGCACACACTCGCAGCCGTTGTGAACATTTACACGGAGGCTGCTCGCCCCAATTGGTGGTTTCACAGGGGTTTGCGTTGCATTATATTGCGTTTGCTCTCCGATTCGGTCTTGATGAGGCCATCACTGGTCTTCCAACGGAGCATCCGAGGTAGGCCCTGAAAGAACGAAGGATTCTGTACCAGCTCGCCGGTTGTGGCTTCAAGGTCATTATCAAAGACGCGTGCAGGAATGCAGATGGATTGCCATCGGAACCATCGGAGGAAGGGCATGAGACATTCCACATTCGAATGCAAAGTGGGCGAATTAGGAAAGGAACTCATTGGTTTCACGTCGTAGATGAATAATTCCACGGCACCGAGGGCTCAGGGTACTGAAGAGACTGGGTATTGGCACTGAGCGGATGACGTGGTGACACGTTGGGGACTGTCGCCGCCGGGTGCGCGCTGTTCAGGATCTACCGACTGAAGTGGCACTTTTCCACACACATGACGGATTCCAGTATGACAATGGGGATGACGAAAGAAAATGCTGCTTAACTTGGACAACAGCTCAGCCACGAATGCATAATACATGCTGCCAGGATTGTCGAGGCTTCACGCAAAGATATCTTCTCAGGTGGTTGATCAAAAAGACGAGGGATTCCAGGGATCAATGACACGGCATGTCAACCTGGGTGAGGTCGATGAGGGAAGGAAAACAAGCAAGTCACCGTGTGGTTCCCAAGGCGCCATCTCCTTAAGCACTGCGGCACGTGAGTTTATGCACACGAAGAAGCCGACGGCAAGAGTCATCCAAGCCGAATTCTTTAAACCTTGGACTCACCATCCTCCGCATCCCCAACCCGCCACCAATCGCTCCTCTTCGCAGCCATCAAACGATACAAACCCTCCGTCAGTCGACGCCCGTCCGCCTCGACCCTCGCCGCCAACACTTCGGCGTCCTCGACAAGGGCCTCGGGCCGGGGAAGCTGTGCGTGCGTCACGCGCGTCTCGGTGTGTATCGCGATCCGCACCCACCCCTCGCCGCTCCGCAGCCGGGATGCGGCGTCACGCAATTCCTCAAGGCGCATGCAGACGTCGCGAGCGGCGATGACGGCCATGACAGCAGAGCTTTCCTGGGGGAGTATAGATGAGATGCGCAGAGCGTGGAGACGGTCGGCTGCGGCGATCACGGGGGTATCACCGTTGTCGCTGTCGTTGCCCTCGGACGGCCGCGACCTCTGGAAGTAACCGCGAGCCCAATCCTCCATGCCTCTCTTGTTGTAGCTCTTGGTGTTCTTCGCGCCGAGCGAGGTGGCCATGGTGACGAGGTCGTCCACCCTGCTGCCGAGGGCGGTGAGATGGCGAGCCAGGGTGACGAGGGGCGGCTCATCGAATAGGTCGTGGTCGATGGCGGCGGTCTGGGTGTGATTGGCGAGCGGCTGGCGGCGGGACTGGTCCCAGCCCTCGAGGAAGGCGACGGAGTGGTTGAGCGGCAGCGGAGGCATCTGACATACCGGGTGTAGTCGATCCGGCGGTGGCGGGGGGTCTATACAGGCGTGGAAGAAGGCGCATTCTCTGCTCTGCGTGATGCTCTCTGCGAAGCTGTCCACGTAGACGTCGAGCACGCGGGCAGCGGGGGGTGACACACCGAGGCGCAGCTTTGCGTCAATGACAGGGAGGCGAAGGCGGGCAAGAGCAGTGTTGTTGCCCTCGTCGGTACGGAAGAAGGGCGCGTCTTGATCGTTGACGAGTAGTGTAATGTGGAGGAGGCGGTGTAGTGCCGAGGCTTCGCGGGCGAGAGGCTGGCTCTAGCTGACTTTGACCGCGTCAGCCACGCCCCGCCAGGATGTTACCGCAGCTGCGACTGACTCTGTCAGGAAGGAGTGGAGGAAGCGCGCTGCGTCGGTGTGGTGCTTTCCGGTCGGAGCACTGCCGGCACCGCGGGTCGAAGGGGGGGAAATGATGGCGCAGAAGACGGTACGGGCGACCTCACGTGTATCGCGGAGGGCGGTGTCTCTGGCAAGGCCGGCAAGGAGGGAGGCGTCAGGGTCGTTATCGGAGGAATCGAGACGGTCGAGGGTTGCGAGCCGAAGGGGGATGCGAACCCATACCTCGGCGGTGGCCAGGAGGTCTGTCGGCAAGGGGAGATACGTTACATCGTGAATGGCGTCTGTGGCATCGAAATGGGAGGAGTCGGTGTTGGCGCAGGTTCCGGTGCTTAGTGGAGGATGACAGGGAGTTCGGAGGACGAGCAAGAGGATGGAAAGGACGGAGACAACGACAGCCGAGGAGAGAAGCGCGGGGCGGCACCGATGTGATCTTGATGAACTGAGCGGCGGCGCGGGAGATAAAAAGGCCACGGGCGAGGGCGAGGAAGATGCGGCAGAGGTCGGGGGTGCGAGACGGACGAGGCCGTGGCACTCGACGATGAAGCAGGGCGGAGTCGGGATCGGGAGGACGGGCGGCGGGTGGTGACGAATAACGGTCAGGTCGGAGCCGGCGCCGGAGAAGTGGAGGGACAAAGGGTGGTCGGGACGGGGGATGAAGGTGTCATGGAAGCAGAGCTCGACAGTCTGGGGAGTAAAGTCGGAGGAGTCGTCAGGGCGGTCGCCATCGTCGCTGTCGTCGTCTTCGTCGCTGCGGAGAAGGAAGAGAGTTAGCAAAAGGTGAGCATAGAGGAGTCGAAAGTTGCACGCACGGAACGCAGAGACCAACGCAGAAGCGCAGCGTGTTGAAGCCGTCGTTGGGATGCGGCGGTGGCGGCGGCGTAGATGTTGTGGATGATGTTGACGAGGCAATCCCGGCACCAAGGCTAGGAGAGAGCGGAGCGGAGAAGTGCCTGAGGTATCCGTTACCTGAGGTAACCTAAGGTACCTAGGTACCTATCTTGCCCAAGGTACCTAAGGTAAGAATGTGATAAGAGGTGATAAGAGAGATCGGCGATAAGAGTGATTGGTGATACAGATTAGGTACCTTCGACAAGTACCTAAGGTAGGTATCTGCCTCAAGGTACCTAGGTACCTTAGAATCTCGGCCAAAAACACAACACGAATGGGCAGATGGATACGGAGAAATCGAAAAGGAAAGAAATGGAAAAATTTTCTGGTAGATGGGAGAGGACGGGAGGGAGAGGTCCGGCTCATCAGGCCACGGGTCATTGAACATGCATGGCAAGGACCGCAAAGAAGCCGCCGTTTGTCCATCACCCATTCAACCCAGCGGATAATGCAACAATCAATCAAAGCAATCAATCAAAGCCACGACACGGCATCCCTCCCCTCTCCGCCCGCCGAATCAGCGTGATCGCTAATCCCTCCTTGCGCAGGCGCTCGTCCATCTTGAGCCGGTCTATTGCGGTGGCCAGAAGCCCCCAGAGATTCGCGTCTCTTCCCTCCCGTCTGCCGTCTCTGCCGCCGATGCCGTTGTGTTCGAGGCTCTGTCGCGCCGCGCGCTCAATCAAGCTGTGTCGCAGCCTTAACACCTCTGCCGCCGCCGACACGTAGCCGTTACTGTCGCTCCCTTCGCTGCTATCCTCGTCTTCGCCGTCGCTGTTGCCGTTGCTACTGCGGCTTGTCGCGCTTCCGCCGGGCGCGTCGCCAGGTCCAATGCCGTGCCGACGGATGCCGCCCTCCTCAGACACCGCCACCACTGATGCTCGAGCTGGGCTTCGTGCCTGTGCAGGCTGCTTTTGCTGCCCATCGATGTCCCGCCCACGCTGATTCTCGTCCGGCTCCTATCCGCCGTCTTCCTCTCGTCGCCGCTCCAACAACAACTCCTCCTCCATGAGACACAGATTCCGGTAATCGCCGGGCCATTCCCACACCTCCAACGTCTTGTCCGCATTCAACCCTGGCCACAAGTGCCCTCGGCCCTTCGACTTCCCGAGCTTGTACACCAGGCTCGTCCTGATCCGTCGCCTAACGGCGACCCAATGTTTCTTCGATCCCCACGTCGCGCCCTGCTCGTACCCGAGGCTCGCCGCGAGTTTCATCAGCCCGTCCTCTTCCAGTTTGTCCATCTCGTTCTTATCCGTGATGCGGCGCCGCGCGAGGAACGCCAACATGACGATGTCGTCGTCGTCCTTCCAGATGATCTGGACACGGGAGTTGCTGGCGAGCTGGTCGAGGAATCGGCCCTCGAATTTGAGGGGTTTGCCGACGTTGACGCCCCGGCCGACATCGCCATGCTTGGTGGCACGGTCAGGTTGGAGTCCTTTCAAGGCAGCAAAGCGAGTGTTTGCTCACGTCATCTGCAGCACTCATGGATGATTGGGGGGGCGGTCGGCGAGGAGAAGCAAGCGACGATTAGAAGCTACCAGCGACGCTGGTTCGATTGATGGCCAAGACGAAAGCGGGACAGCCGTAGTCGCATCTAGGTGGCGAGCAGCAAGATGCAGATGTTCAGACGCGTCGACGAACACCCAGTCGCCACAGTCCGTTTGCTAGGGCCAGCCTGCACACCGTCTGAGACGTTGCGCCGCCTTTTGCACCATGAGACGGATACCATTTCTCGGACGTCGACATGCGTTTCTCCGAGTTGCAATTGTCCTCATCGGACGTCCTCCGTCAATCTGCCGTCATGACCGAACCATCTCGTCCGTACTCCCCGAACTCTCTGAGCATCCTCGAGCAGGTGCGAGCCATCGGCGACAGCTGGGAAAATCTCCCGCACCAACTTCAGGCCCACTCTCGCCGAGCGGCCTGGACCGTGCCGCCTTGGATCGCAAATGGCGAGAGACGCAACACCTCGTCCCGCGTTACCACGACGTATCCGGGCATGACTATTCCCATCAGTTGCCGCAGCAGCAGCAGCAGCAGCACTCTGCGGGCCAGGCGATGCTGGATCGCTTGCAGCAGTCGGCACCTGTGTCTCCTCTCACGCCGCCGTCCCAACCTCTCCAACGCAGCTCGCTCCGAGTTCCCGGCGCGTGGTCGCCTACTCAGCAGCGGCCGCGCCAGCGCAAGTAGCTCCCCACTGGTGCAAAGATGGAGCCCGGCAGAGCCCCGTAAGTCACCAAGCAGTCTTCTTCAAACACCAGATCAGGACTGATTCGAGCTCGCAGATCTATCTCCCGTAGCGCACACGATGCCGAGCCGATTCCCGAACTTGGTCGACCGAGATCACTTGCCGAGTCGCCTCATTCCCATTGATCTCACCCGCACCAACAATCCGGACGCCCAGCAAAGAACCCTGTTCAGCAGCCCAGTCCCCACGATCCAGAGCAC
This sequence comes from Colletotrichum tropicicola, assembly GCA_025962755.1. Taxonomy (NCBI): domain Eukaryota; kingdom Fungi; phylum Ascomycota; class Sordariomycetes; order Glomerellales; family Glomerellaceae; genus Colletotrichum; species Colletotrichum tropicicola. Next base: position 19,422 of record JAOWMA010000358.1, read on the forward strand.
CATCAAAAACCCCATCCCTACCATTCCAAGCATCATCAACAACCGCCGCCAACGCCTCGTCGAGAAAGAGCGGGAGTTTGAGAAGGCCAACGACGAGTGGAAGGCCATGATGCATGCGCTCGTCGGCCAAGAGGCCCGTATGTGGGACCTTCTGGCCGAGAGGCAGGAGATACTGGTTGAGCTGAGGGAGGAAGACGGTCTGCCGGTTGGAGTCAGTCTCGGGGCCGCGCTTGACCCGTCGGGAGGGGCAGAGAAGAAGAACAAGAATCGGCAGTCGAAAGCTGAGAAGAGGGCAGCCAAGGCTGCGGCTGCGGCTGCGGCTAATACTGTCGTTCCAGATGCATCTCCGCGTAGACCCGCGATGGAGTAGATTCATGGGACTTGTGCTTCGCTTCTCAGATACGACCTCTCAAATACACATGCGATTCTCCAATCCAGATTCGCAATGATGCCCTACTGAGGTCCAAGCCTCTACAGCACAGCCAGCATCTCAAGCACATCGCTAAAAATCCAGATCCGTCCCTGGAAGAAGCCCATCACCACTCCAGCACTTGACCGCCTGCTCCCGCCACCTACGAAGGATGTCTCTTATCCTCTCCTCGCTTTGGCCCGCCGTCTCTAAACCCGGGGTGCCCGCCCTGATGGAGTCCGTCATCGATCGCACCACGTCCTGCTCCTCAGCAAGCCAGTCATGCTCCCGCCTGGCCTGCTCAAGCCTGGCCCCCACCACCCCTGGGCCTCCCACGAAACGCGGCATCCGAAGCTGCTCACACGGGAGGCCTGCATCACGGTATCGCGGAAGATTTCCAGCGTCATGTCTTGAGTGTCCTTGACGTCTGAAATGTAGCACGTCTTCCATCAGCCACTTGCTCGAAGGATGGGATGGGGCAGAGAGGGTGGGAGGGTGGGAGGGTGGGAGAGACAGAGAGAGACAGAGAGAGAGAGAGAGAGAGAGAGAGAGAGAGAGAGAGAGAGAGAGAGAGAGAGAGAGAGAAAGAGACGAAAGCAGTAACAACTTACCTCGACCGCCGACGTCACCATCGAGTCCGCGAAGCTCACCATTGAACTCCTCCTCGACGGCATAAGACTGCACCATCACGCTCCTCAGCGCGCTGCCCACCTCCCACACCTGCATCTTGTCCATGTCCTTGTCCAGACTGGCCCTGGCCTTAGCGACAAGGTCGTTAATGGTGCCCAACCGCCGAAGCGCCTTTAGCCACGGCTCTGTCAGCACCTGTTCCGGTGTGAGAAAGATGCTTTTCACACGGGTGACGAGGGCCTAGACAGACGGTCAAGGTTCCCGGAGTCAGCGCGCACGACGGGAGGAGAAGAGAAGGAAGGGCTTGGGAGAAACTCTTACCGCGACAAGCCGACCTAGCATCCCGTCTTCCGGGATAGTGTCTTGTGCCGGGTAGATGTCGACATCCCGCGGTAGCCGGGCCATACTCCGCCATATTGAGGCTTGTCTTTGTGCCGTCGCGGAGCGGAGGGCGTCGCTGTGCTGGCGCAGCGTGTTGGCGGGGGCTTGGGTCTCGGGCCAGGGTTTTCCTACTGATGCCGCTGCTGCTGCTTGGGTGTTGTCGTCGTCGCCTCGGCAGGCCGGTCTCAGTTTCAGGCTTTCATTGAGGCGTCGAAGTAGGCGCTGTGCTATCTCGAGGGACGCCAGACGGGCGAGGTGGCGCCAGATCTCGTTGATAGTAAAGTGTACGGCGACGGCGCCGCGGATGCCCTCCCTGAACGTCTGCGTGATATCCGTTGCTTGCGGTGGGACTGGGGTGGTGCCTAGTGTTGTCTACTGCGTGCCGGGCCCTATCTTACTGTCGCCGCGGCTCAGGAAGGGGAAATTTGTCAGCCATTTCGGGGTCTGGAATGCTCGGAGCCAGGCTGATGAGGATAAGAGGGCGTTGCTAATACGAGTTACGAGGAAATTGACGGCAAGGACGACGAGAAACACAACGACCATTGGTTTGATGCAGGAGCCGAGGATGGCCTCGGCGACTTCGATAGCGGCGTTCAGCCATGGCCGTGCCGGAGATGCCCAGGCCAGCCAGCGCGTCAGCGGCTGCAGGAGTGGGTTCTCACCAGGCACGGGACGCCAAGTCGACGTCTCGGAGCGAGAGGTGGCGTGGATGGTTGTGTTGTAGACGTTGTTATTCTGATTCATAATGTTTGTCCGCGAGGGGTGGTGGCGGACAGTGTTGTTTGTGGTCGTGGTGGTGGTGTTGTGCAACTGGCGGCTACCGAGAGGAGGAACCGTTGGCCGGGGTTTCACTACTGCGGAGACGGCGTTCGGAGGCGGCGGCGGCGGCGGCGGCGATGGCCGAAGATCCACTGCGGTGGAGACAGACCTCGGAGATGGCGGCGGCGCGGGCGGTTGGGGCTGCGCCGGGCGGTCTTGCCGGGATATCTGTGCCGCAGGGGTTCGTTGTCAGCTGTACGCACGTCACGGGTCGGAGAGCAGGACCAGGAGGAGGAGGAACCTTTCGAGGGTTGGGTTTCGGCTGCAGCAAACTTCCGGCTACCATCTTGTCTCGCTTGAAGCCTCCCATTTCAGTCTAAAACACGGAACAAACGCATCACCACAACACCGGCCACGACCTGTCTCCCGACAGTGCCAGACCGTTCCTACAGTTGTTCTTCTACATTAGCAAGACTCATTACAACCCAGCAGCAGAGGCAATTATATAAAAAGTGGCAATAAAGACATTTCTGTACAAAACTGGAAGCATGGTGCCTGCAAACACATCAACGGAAGACACACCAAAGACTACACCGACCTCAACATAGCGATACCTAATAACAGAAAGGGCCATGAGGCCCCAACCACCATACCTCTGACAAAGTTTCTCTTATGTCTCGGCGCACTGGCGGCCGTCATGACCAGTGCCGCCCTCCTGCGCTGGAATACAACCCCCCAACACTGCAGACTCCCGTCGCTACTATCGTCGCTAATGCCTCCTTTGCAAAGATATGCCGGGCTAGTCACGCCCTCAGCAGCACCCAACCGGGCATTGGCATGTCCGGCCGGCCGACCACCTTCGGCGCGCTCGGATTGGACGCTCACACACCGCCCTTTAGCAGCGGTGAGTTCTCTTCTTCTTCTTTTTCGTCTTTTTCTCCCGGCGTCCCTTCACCTGGTGGAAAAGGCCGTCGTCCGGGACGCTTAGAACGGGAGATTGTGCTCAGGGCATGGGCAAAGGCGATCGCGAATACGTACCAGACTGCGCAGTATGACCACCGCCGTACTAACGACGGGGCAAACGAGGATAAAGACGCCGATACCTGGACGCGGGTCCTAACGGAGGTCGCCGACGCACTGTATGATGACGCAGTGAGAGCGTTATATCTGGGCAGTATATTGTCGCAGATGTATACAGCTGCCCGAGACTGGAACAGGCAGGCTGGAAGCTGGTCTTTTGGCGGTAGTAGTACTGGCGGGAGCAGGTCGGGGGCAGGGAGAGGATCGCGCGGCGATGATGAAAGGGTTGGTGAGATTGTGTGCTGTTGAGGGGTTGTGGCCGGGTGGTGGTTGATGTGATGTGTCGTTTGCAGTATTGAGGACGAAGACGAGGTGACGCAACTGTCAAAGGAGGGCATTCAGATGAGATCGCCCGACGAGCATCTGACACGCAGGAGCAGGTTGGATCAATTATCCATGTCGTGAGATGAAAGGGAGATCTTGCGTACGTGCGGTCGGGCGGAAACGATGGGTCGTAAACTAATTTCTTTACAAAAGCACATCCGTTTGAAATGGCCAACGAGCCTTGCACCCCAAAGCTCAACGGTTCCAAAAGAAATGGCAGACTCGGATGACGCAGCGGCTGGGCCGACATCCATGCGAGCCACGAGAGCCTCTTCTTCGCGCCACGCTATGCCCTGCCTCTCAGTATCTCCACGCAGCGACAAACCGGACGACTTGGCAACGCGGAGACGAAGGCGAGTCTCGGTACAGAGAAGGCCGTTCACAAGGCCTCTTCGGCTGCCGTCTTCTCCCCCAAGACAATTGTCGCGTCCGGAGCAAGTTTGTGCTTTCCCGTTCTCCCTTTTCCTTGTATTCCTTGGACGGCTTATCTCTGATGGTGGCTGACACACATGCACTTTGAAAGGCATGGTGACCGACCTCACCGACCCGGACGCCGCCGTGGATGGGAACCTGAAGAAGCCCCTCCTTCGAGCTCGGCAGTACCTGCGGTTCCACCACGCGCACAAGGACAGCGACGATGAGAACAGCATCGGCATAGAGAAGAGTGTTGAGAATATGGACGCTGGTATGAGAAAGCTGAGGAGGCTTGCGGAGATGGACGGCGGCAGGGCGGAGGATGCGACGGAGGAGAGGTGGCCGGACCTGCCTCGGCACAGTCATCTGAAGGCGGCGATCAAGCGGAATCCCCCCCGATGGATTCGGGGTGTCTCGTTGGAACAGGAGGGAGCGCCAGGCCCGGCGCCAGAAAAGGGAGCGGAAGAGGAGGTGGAAGAAGAGCCGGCGACAGAGGCAGCGCCCCTCCACGACAAGCCTGCTCCGGAAACCGCTGTCCAGCTTTTGTGTGAGGAAGTAGCCCCCGCACTCGCAGACACTCCTGTCGGAGAACCGGCGGCGGATGCTTTCAACACGACATGGACTACCGCGGCGGAAACGGCCCATATCATCTCGGGAACGTCATCTGGATATCCGGCAAGCGGCGACTTGGAATGGTGGAACTGGTATCGCGAGCGTCACACCAGGCGTCGTGCGGAGGAGAAGGAAGGCAATCCGTCCTCCTTACGATGCGGGAGCATCCCCATGACGCTCTTTGCGCGGCGTGTTGCAACTGTTTTGTGCAAGAGGGTGTGCAAATTCGAGTTATGCATGCGTCTGTAGTTTACCTATGTAGCGGGAGTTGTGCATGCCAAAGCTTCATAAAGTAGTACCTCATCCAAGACAGCATTTCACGTACGACATGCATATGCGGTTCGATGAGAGATCCCCACACTGCGTAGTTCATGCCGCGACGCCGACGCACGTAAACGCGATGAGTTCATGCGGGAGGGCGACCGACCAGCGGTGAAGTTCGTCTGGAGTTCGCAGCTCCTCCGCGATATTCAAAAGGTCCAGGTTCCCGGCCTTCCCTTCCTTCGTTCTTCATTCCTGTGGCGAAACTCATCACCCGGCTTGTTTGGTGAGAAGCACAAACCATGGCGACCCTTCTGTCTCCCAAAAAGCACCTCAAGACATCCCTCACCAAGCAAAAAGCCAATTCATCTTGACTTCTCTACCATGACTTCGCGTCCTTGGTTCCCGAGACTTCCAGTTGACTTCAACTACAACTCTCCTCCAACGTGGCCAAATCATCCCAAGTCGCTGTCGTTGCGGCGCTGCCGCCTTGGCACACTTTGTGGCTCCCACCTGCCATGTCAAACACTCTCATCAAGACGTTTTGACGGGTTCAAGGTATGCTTCACCTGTCATTAGTAACTCGGGCCATTTTCTAACTTGGGAGCAGCTTCTGGCGACCCAAAAAGTCATGACGTCTTAACCTCGCCTGCCACCACGTCCTATCCACCCACCCAGCCTGTCCCATTGAAACACGGCAATGCGTCGCCGGTCGTCCTGATCAGTCGTGGGTTTCGCTGGCTATCCGGCTGTCTCCTCAGCCCCCATAAGCACACACCCCAGGGTCACACAGAGCGTGCGTCGTGGTCTGGCCAGCCACGATGTAAGCCTGCAGACCAAGGGGGGTTGCGACGTGTTGCATGGGATGATCAAGGCTCAACATGCCCGCCTGATTCGGGACACCCGCACTTTGGACGGGTCCTCCGGCACACTTCGGCGTTGCGCCAATGATTCCTCGTTTGTACGGATATTCACGTACTGCCCGACCGGCCGGCGGATGATTTGCCGTAGACGCCCTGACGCCGGAGGACTCCGACGCGCGGGGTGTGGTGGTGTCCCTGGTCGACTTGTTAGCAACAATGCTACGAGATCGGAGGACAGCGTACTTCACGTGGACGTCGCGTTGGTTGACCGCATCCACGGGGGTGCTCTGAATGGAGGAAGGAGGCAATTAGAAGACGAATTGAGGACCTGAATGTACTGGAACTTGTGGGATGTTCAAATCAAGTGTCGTGGGGGTTGCGAGGGATGTTGAGGTGGTCTCGCCAGCTATGTTTACAACCCTCGTGGGTCTAAAGGGGATTCCGTACTCAAGCGTAGTTGCACTTTGGCTCCGTTACCATTGTGGAAGCTTGCGATATCTCGCCGCTGTCGAGTGTGATGTCGGCAAGTTTCTCAGAAAGCCGAACATGAATGATGAGAAATCGCTGAGGCAAGGCGGGGGGTTTGTTCGTTTTGGGGGAAGAAAAGGTGCAGACCAATAGGAAAATTTCGCCGCTGCACCGATAAGCGAGACGAGATCCGCCAATGAAGCCTGATCATGTGGGGCTGCGTCTGGCCCAGCTGACGACTCATGAGGTACTTCCAACAGCTGCTGATACTTACAGAACAATTGAAAATGCCACCAAAAGTATAAATAGACTAATCCACCTGGAGCGGATTAATTACTTCAATCCACATCCTTGCAAATTTTGACGGATTTATTCGATTGAAGGTGGGCGGTGAAATGTAATCACGGCGTTTTCGAGGCATGAAATCTCGTCACGATTTTGACGATTTTGCCCGCCACGAAACACACGGCGATGTACCTCAAATGTCTTTGTGGGGCCTTCCCTCCCCACAAGTCACCTCGACCTTACCTTCCTTACCTCCCTTATCCTTCTCTGCCATAAGGTACCGACCAAGAGCAAACGCCTCAAAGACACCGTGACGCTGCACCACGCACCCCAGTTGAACAGTTGGTTTTCTTCCTGCTTCATGTCTCCAAAAGGCGGGGCCAAATCCTCAGCCGCAACAAGCCTCGACGTCTTGCTGCAAAACTTGGCCGACGCCTTCCAAGGTTGTCAAGACAAGCTTGCCGAAGCGTACGACGACCTCGTATCCGGCTACCAACAATACGAGTCCAGACTCCCCAAAGCTCGACCGCGTATCCCATTCGGCCAATGGACCACCAGCAAAATTGATGCTTCTATTCTCTTTCGCGTTCTTGAAGCAAAATTCGGTTCTCATTGGAACAGCCTCGAGAAGATAGAACGGACCCGTCGCCTCCAAGCTGCGAACGCCTTGGGATTGAAACACCCGTTAGAGCTTTACCTCTGGTTTGGGGCTGCTGCGGTCACCTCCCGAGAAGCCTGGCTTGGTCTTGGTGCTCTTGGCGTCACTGCCCCGACGCTTTTCTCACAGGTCCTTGCCGCCCGCGCCGACAATTATCGCCGTCCTCCCAACTACCTCAGCAACCAGTTCAAGCCGTCAGAGATCATTTCTGCGAGGAAGAAATGTAAGCGTTGCTCTTGCCTTGTTTATTGTGATCATTGACTGACGGTGTTGAAGTGGCGGCAAGAGTTCAACAACAAAGCGAAGAAGCAGAGAAGCGTGTCGAAGAATCCGGAGCAAGCAGCACCAAGGACTTTTGCAGAAACGGAGCAGGTCAGCCCATCGAGGGAGCAGTGAAGCCTACCAAGAAAGCTGGGAAGCTTCTCGGAGATCACACGAACAAGTCCGATCAGCCCAGAGGAGACGAGTCTGTCCGGCCCGAAGGAAGCGGGTCTGCACTGCCCGAAAGAAACCGCGATCTGGAAGAACAAGACGACTTCGACGAAGCTTCAACCCCTCCGTCTGACGGCAAAACACCGGCGCGAATGACGATGCGAGCCTCCGCGAACACAAGATCGGCGGCTGCTATGGGAGCCAAAGCCAGCAAAATACGTTCTCGAGCAGCTGCAGAGTCTCCAGATGACAGCGGCCTTGGTATGGACGAGTCTGGGGTTGAAGTACCAGAGGAGGAAACTGGCAAGGCGGACAAGTCTTGTGACCGCCGTGACAGACCCAACAAGGAGACATCGCGGCAGAACGGCAAAGGGACCGAAGAAGAGTCAGCAACGTACGTCGGCGCGGTCGAGGAGATTTTCAAAAAGGGCCTGGGCCAGATTGTTCAGGCAAAGGAATACATCGCGCGTCAGCAAGATGACGAGAACAGAGCCATCGAGGACTGCACTGCACTAAAGGCCGAGATGATTGACCTCAACGAGCGACTGGTTGCTCGGGCAGCCGAGCTTCTGCACGCAGCCGACGGCTCTGAAGATGATTGGGCTACGTCTTCTCGAGGCAAGCTGAGAGCCGGTGAATGGGAGAAGAAGCTTGTTGAAGCTGGTGGCCAGAAGCGCAAGAGGACGGAGGACGCTGCTACGTCCCGGGGCAAGAGAGCAAAGGTCGAGGCGTGTGTTGAGAAGCTTGCGCTGCAAGTTCAAGGAGCTTGCCAAACGTTGGAGGAGCTGCACGAGATTTGTGAGACGGACTGAGGCGTGGTTGCCTTTTTTTGGGACGAAGGAACGGGTGGTCACGACCATGACACCGCCCATGGAGGCGACAGTAGCTAGACCATGAATAGAACTATGATTCAGATGATACAATTGAAGCTGATCCAACTTTGCACCACGACAAAACCTTTTCTTGACTCCTCGAGAAAGCAGCGGGCCTGTCGAGATCGTTCAGCGCCGGGGCTGTAACATTCCCAGCATCCCACAATGGACCGCCCATCACTTTGCGACATGCAGCACATGTATTCCCAGCGCCGCATTCCTAATGGAGCATCAAGTCGCAGCCTTAAGCACCTTCACCGTGCGGCCTACAAGTAATGTAGAAGTGGTGAGGAGGCAATCGTGTGTCGTGAAGTTGCCGCCACCAAAGCAGAAACTCTGCTTGGGTGGACAATCCACAGTGGGTGCCGGTGCAGTAGGTACACTAGCCGGTACTAAGGTACCTGCCTAAATGGTGGGCGGTGCGGGGTTAAATTCTCAATCAGGTAGAACCGTAAGGTACTCAATGCAGATAGGCAATGACATCATTCAAAGCTTTTATCAGCTCTTATCGCAGCTCTTATCGTAGCGCTTATCGTAGCGCTTCTCGTAAGGTACCTTCAGCCACCGCCACCTAAGGTACCTGGAAGGCATCGACGCGTTACTGCAAAGCGTGTGCTTTTCAGGCGACCCCAAGTCAATCCCTTCTCCGGGCAGACCTACTCTCCGACTCACCTCATTCTCTCTACGACCGAACCTGATACTGCCAACCGTTCCGAGAGTCATCATGCGCAAAGCCTCCATATGTTCTCTCTAGAACTGCCGCATCGTCGAGTCGCCGTTGTCCATCACCGACCAACGTATCCTGAAGCGACCGCTTTTCAAAGCCCAGCGAGCCTATCTTTTTGGCTGTTTGCATCTCGCTCCTGGTGTCCCAATCGAGAAACGTCCCATCGTGGGACGACGAAAGTGTTTGCTTCGTTCTCGAACTTGTTCTCGACAAGAACCCAGCCACCAGTATGTCAATCACCCCTTTCGAGATGCCGAACGCCAGAACTGATCCAGGAACATCAAGTCCGTTCGCTCTCCGACCACCGTCTACATTACCCTCGAGTACGCTACCCTTGACCACGATTCCCCGATTGAGCTGCCCTCCAAAGAAGCGAAACTCTGACCAACGTCAGATTTGCGTCTCGAGTCGCACCAGCGTGCCGCCAACAAAAACAGCCACATCGACAGCCAGAAAAACGTAAGCGCGCCGGTTGACCAGGCTGTACCGATCGTGCCCCTGCGCCAGCATGCTGCCGAACCGCTCGACCTCAACACTGGATTACGGACCTCCGCTGCAAAGCTGAAGAAACAGGCCAGCGGCAACAAGATTCAACATAGGAGACAGGCGCGCATCCCTCGCTTGGGATCAAAAGCGTTTGGCAACGTCTTGATTCGTCCAACAAGGCCGCTTACCGGCCGCCCACAGTGTCTTCCTCGCTCGCTTTCCCCGCCTCGCCGGCCATCGGGCCCTCTTCTCTTCCGGGTTCTATTCAACCAAACCAGCCGCCGCCGCCAACCCCACCACAATGTTTGCCGGCGCAGCGGCACCCTCGACAAGAAATCATGCAGGCGTCAACCATCGCTTCCTCGGTATCATACCACAGTGCCAGCAATTCGTGCCATCGCCAAGCCGTCGGGCTTCATGCTATCAGGCTCTTGCTTCGAATGCCGTTGACTCTGCTCCCACGCTTGCGGATATGTGGAAGCGAATGTCGTATACGGGCATCACCGGAAAAGATGCGACTCCTTCGGGACTTGCGCTGAGCAAACCTGCCTCGAGAGGTCAATGAGGTTTGAGAGCTGCTGGGGCGGTGGACCGGCCAGGGCTGCATGTTCCAAACAGCTCGTGGCAGAATGAGAGGTGATTCCGGGCGATCTTTGCGACCAACAGATACGGTAGTTCGGTGAGCAAGCCATTTCACTAAACCGAGACAGGATGAAATGTGTCAAAACACGAAATGTCTGGCGTGACAAACACACATACAAACACGCTCCCCATCTGACATGGTCCACTAAGTTTGGCGATGATGGAACACAGCATCTCGGACTTGGACCAACCAGAGTTTCCCAAAGTTACGGAAACAAGCACCACCTCAAGAACCCAACGCCCGACCAACCGGAAACTCCTCTGTGATGTATTTCTGGTTCACGTCGCGACGAAAATGCCACCTGAAAAACTCTTCACCGGCTCTCGTAATGTTTGCGCCATCTTCATCCAGCTGTTCCTAGTCGGCTGGCAGCGAGGATACTAGCCCTCATCGACGCCCGCGTCACGTCTCACCTTGGCTACCTCATCAAAGGTCCCTTGAGGCGGTTCCTTCTTCAATTGGCATTTTCTGCAATCGACGACGTGGGCTGACGGCCCACTAGTCGCAAGTTGAACTCAGTGCGTGACTGCTGAGCGCGTCAGATCTGCTACATGGGGAACCGAATCACGAGGGGAACGAGGATGTGGAAAGGCATAACAACAATGCACCGAGGTTGCGGGGAGATGGGTGAGATCTGTCTGGGGATTGGGGTTGTTTGTTGGTTGATGTCTGCTGTTTGGCGCCAGCTGCCCAGTGAACGGGGTCCGAGGTGGTCTCGTCGTGTGACCACACCGAAGTAAGCCGTCGTTTCATTTGCTCCCCGGGCCCAACTCGAAAAGGCTGATATGTTTAATCCTTCTTTGGTGATCAACAAGAAAAAAACAATAATGAATCATTTGACATTGAAGTTTTGGATGCATGATCTCGCATTGAGATGCGTCCACCTCAATCGTCCCCATCGCCGGAACACGGTGCCGGATTCCGGAACCAAATCTGGAGCTCTCGCATCCCTGGGCCGGTCTCTGTCTTTGGCGGGCGCCGTCAATGACATAGGCAGTTTCATGAGCCACAGCGCTCGGAAACCTGGTTTCAACTGTGACCTCCATCCTGACCTTGACCCCGATAATGACCCCAGTTGGTGAGGTCTGCTTCCACGCCTTGCGGCCTCCTTCCCGCATCCAGAACTTTGCTATCCCTTCACTTTAACGACATCAGCACCGACTTTCCTCATTCGTCACACACACTCCGCGAACTTCAATACTACAACGGGAAACCTACATCCCGATGAGATCGCATCGACATCGCCGCCAGAACAGCCGCCACGACCACCGGCTTTGACACCCTGACCCAAGCCAGCTACCAACTGCTGCCTTGACAACCTGTTAACGAGCGATATGGGGTCCCCCTCTAATCTCTTCTTGACAATATAATTCTCATTGCGGCTTACTCTAACTTTTTCCACAGACCTAGCTTTATCACCGTTCAAAATTCTGGCACTGGCTGTGACGTTCCCATCTATTGTCCGCTCACTGGCGTGGATACGCTCCCATTTATGAAGCAGGAAACAACGTTCCTCCGCAGCCTCTCCCCATCTTCCTCCTTGGCCTTGGCCCTTCTGCCGATCGCTCTCTTACAGTGACCAACGATTCTCCAACCGTTAGGACCATCCAACATCAGCTTGACGACCGGTCTCTTGGCGGCTAGCGCCAGGCAAGAAGTTGGCCAGACGGAGTGACTCACTCATCTGTAAGCCATCAGGCTGAGTTTGCAGTCAAACCAGATTGATTGGTCTTGGATACAAGCATCTGGAGATCTCCCGGCAGCTCGGCGCCTTATTGGTCACAGGCCTCTCAATGACAATGTTGCAGCTGAGCTCGAGACTGCAGTTGATGTAGATGTTGTGCGGGCGGTTCACAGACACAACGATGACTTCGTTCAGTTTCGTCTCGGCGATCACCTCGAATCATGCCGTTTCATGCGGGCCTGACGGCTCAAAGGAAGCCTTGCGAAATCCATGCCCGTAAAGTAACCCTTGGTCATGATGAAAGCAGATGAAGCTTCAAACTGGCTGATTGAGTGGTCTTGGTATCTGCTGCCGTTCCCACAGCTTCCTAAACTTGATAAACCGGGTACCAGCGTCTTCCAACCATCTTCTCCAGATCGAGCGCAGTCATCTTTGATGTTGTCCCCATGTGCGACTCGGCTCTCCACACGATGATAGACCGAAGCGCGAGGGCGGCGGAATCTGTGGACGAGCTGGATACACGCTTCCTTTCCAGACCAAAAGCTCACCCACATCGTCACTTACAACTACTCGTAGCCGAATTATCACCGCCCATTTCGCTGCGACGGCCCATGGCACGTAATGGACGAGGTCGCACGTCCCATCAGGTGGCAGTAATCAAAGACCCTCTAGAGGTCAAGCGGACATGTGGTCAGCTAGGAAAGCAACTCGAGGGTGCAGAGCCGCTTCTGGACGGTAGAGAATAGTTTCACACGTCGAGCTGGGAAGTGAGGGCCTACACAGGCAGGTAAGGCTTTACTGATGAAAGCTCTTCGCCAACCCGCCGCCTTAACCACCATATCATTTAGCATGATCACGTCACCAACAGTTTTGGCAACAAAAGCTCGCACCCTGCAGGATTTCTACGAAGGGTGGGTCGCATTTCAACGAGGCATCATACACAAGCCATTATCTCACCAGGCAGAAGAAAACTTACTTCGGTCGCATAATCAACCGCACCGCTCTCAGTCCTAGTGGTGAGCAAGATTGCAGTCTTGCGTGCCAGTCCCTCGGAAGCCCCATCAACATCTGTCAACCATTCATTATACCCTCGCCGGTCTGCTTCACCTTGACGCAAGGTATTCGGATCCGACCCAGATCCCGATGGTGTTGTCGTCGGTGTTGAACCTGGGCTCATGCCAAACAGAAACTGGGAGGGAAGCGGGACCCGAATTCATGAAGCCGCTTGCTCAAGAAACGCGCACATCGCGGTCGCGCGTGGGGGTTTGGTCGTGTACTGTCAGAACATGCCGTATAACTACCGGCTTCGAAGCTTCGGCCGAAGCTGCCTTCTCATGTCCATCGTGGACTTGGCGTTCCGTGGTATTGGTCTCGGTCTCGGTCTCGGCCCCTGTCGACGTCTTGCCTGCATTCGCTTCAGTTCATGTACCAGGAGTAGTAAAAGATTAAGGTGAGGTCAACCTGCTGCGACGTTTGTTGACGGAGGCGCTCGAAGAGCGGAGGCTCCGGTATTGTGTCATTCTCAGCCGGCTCGCCCTGTTGCATCCTGCCTTCCTCTCCCTTGTATGTGAGTGTTAGCACACCGCGCTGTGGCTGGGTGTGCATGGAAAAGCACGAGAAGTATGTGGATGTCCTCATATTGCTCACTCGGGGGCAGTAAAGAGAGCCATGAGCTCATGAAACGGTCAGGTCCCGCCGTCCCTCAATTTCGTGACCATCCCCAACTCTACCACCGCCGCCGCTGCAGTAATCGTCATCCACGTCGGCATCCTCGTTCCAATAATGCAGATCGCCATCCTCGGCAGAAGACGCAGACCGTCGCGGCCGTAGCCTTGGGTCGGGGTCAAGACGTCAAGCCTCGCTGCGCAGGAGACCTGGCGCGGAAGCTGGGTGTGCCGCGTCAAGGCGTTCGCCGTGACCGTGCAAGTCACCAACATCGATTCTCTGGCGGCGTGCAGTCTGACTACGTCGTCCAATGGCGGTCTAGGTGCCGGTATATCTGTCTTGGTAGCCCTAGACTCCTGCTCATAGAGCGACCAGTAGACGCGAGGGAGACTGCGACGGCTGGCTTGGTGTCGAGGGCAGTGACTCTGGTGTCTGGGTTCACATCAATGCCTGACTTCGTATTGCTGCGCTGCTGACTCCAACGGCCCTATCGCCACGCTGGCAACGAGCAGGTCCTGAAGTTGGTGGGGATGTTGCTGGCCAGGTTGCGGAAGCCGAGGGAGGAGACGTCGGTCAGGGAGCCGCCTGTCTAGCCGGTGAAGGCTGCTCGGTTGGATTTCAGGATGGGCAGTTCGGTAGCCAAACTTTCCTCTCCATTGAGATCTCACATCTTTCTCTCATGTTCTTCGATCTCAGGTTCGGTTCCAGGTTCGACCCCATCTGTAGGTGCCACTTGTGTCTTATGTGTTGGTCGAGCTCGCGCTAGATGGGGTCCCATGATTCAAAGATGCAGATCAAGCGAGGAGCAAATCCCTGACACCCTCCACTCTGCGACATGAGTGGGGGATGACAGGCTGATACTCGGGTGCTAAATAACAATGCCGGTTTCTTCCCACCACCACACCCATAGACCGACGCTGTTTTTTTTGTTTTTTTTTCACCCGAGTGGCTGATTGCTGGGGGAAACGTCTCGCGTCGAGAGACTCGACAACTCGGGACACAGTGGGTAGCGCGCGAGCGGGGACGCAGGTACCAAAGGAGAGACACTCGAGGTGGCGCGCCGGGCTTACGAGGTTTTGACTCAAGTGTGGGACGGCGGTAGGTAGGTTTGAGGCGAGAAGCAGGAGTGTGCCGCTTTTTGTCGCTGAGGACAGGTATCGGTGGGCGAAGTCGGACTGCCGTGGCAGGGAATGGTACGAACGCTGCAAGAACAGCAACTGGTCATGTCCATGCTCCATGGCCATGGTCGTCATGACCAAGGCCAGGAGTGATGTCGACAACGGCGCACAAACCGTGCCAAATGCGTCCTCAGTATCGTCGGGTGCTAGATGGTGTGATGCGTGCTTCTTGCTTGGTATACCCCCAGGCCGCCGCCGCCGCATGTGACGAAGCAGAGACAGCAGAGCAGAGTCGGTGCGGAGTCGACCTCCAACTTGGTCGAGAGGAACGGAGATGTACGATCCGGCTGCAGCGGTGACGTCGACGAACATGATTGGAGAGGGAATCGGAGAGGAGGGCAGTCTCCCTCGGGTTGCAGTCTTTGGCGATACTGACGGGAAGTTAGAGGGTTGCAATCCCTTGCTGCTTTGACATTGATAGGCGGAGCGAGGTCCTCAAAGAGGTTATTCCCATTGCAATCGTGCTTATCGCCTTCGTCATTGTGGAGGGATGTTCGGCCAGCGCGGGCGGCAGGGTGTCGGTGGGAGCCTTGGTGCGAGCCTTGGGTGGGCAACGCCGCAGAAGATGACTTGGTCGGGTCGGGATCTAAAGAGAAATTGATGGTGTCAACAGTGTCTCGGTTTGATTGTCGCAGGGCATGAATGAGGGGATACCCGTACGTGTGCAAATACTCGACTGGTACAGAGTTGCCGTTTGTTCGTGTTTGCGGGTTCGACGTCGGCGCAGCAGCGACGTGGCGAACTTGACCCAGTCAGATCAGCTGGGAGAAGAAGAGGAGGCGAAGGCCGAGACACTCAGACAAGAACAAATTGGCGTGGGCCAAGCCCATCTGAGGGCTCCATCGATGCGCACGGGTTGGCCGTTGGGTGCAGGTGGGTGAAGGCGGGATTGGAGTGTTCATGCAAAGTCGGGTTCGGGGCAGAGGAGGGCGTCGATTAATTGCCGGTGACGAGAAGGTCAGCGAAAGTGGTAATTATCGTTCGAAAAAACGGGGATGGGCCCGCGATGGCCTTTTCGCTGCGGCGGCAGATGGTACACGGAGAGATTCATCGGGTGTTGGAACCCGGCGGGCAGAAACAATCTGGAGCGACCGCGTTGATTCGGGAAGCAAGAAATATTGTCGAGTCGGAAATCAGCATAACCAGAACGAACAATGTTTTGTGCAAAAGCGGGATTTCTGAAGAGGGGCAATGCACGATTTGGCGCTAAGAAGAAGGCGGGGTAAAAGCATCGGCGTTAGGTACTTAAGCAGAAATATTGGGGCAGATCCAAAAATGAAATTTGCGGGGCCGACTGTCGCCGAAAGATGCAGGCGGTAAGTTGAGGCACTTTGACATGTTACGTCACAGGCATGAATTCGTCCATCAGGCGGTGGACCAGGTAATTGCCTCAGGCGAAAATCACAATGCTTGCCCATACCTAAGGTACCTAGTTAGTTCTTCATTGTGGGGTTGACAGAAGAAACTCAATGCAACAAACGTATGACAACAGCCTACTCAAGGCCCAGCACTACCTACCTTAGCTGCATCCTCGCGGATATCACAGAGCGATCGCCACCACGCGACCCTACTGTCAGCTGCCTTGCCTGCGGCGGAGCTCCTCTGTGCCATCAATCTCGTCTACCAACAGCTGTTTCCGCTGGCTGGCGGCCTCTACCCCCGCCTCGCTCTCGGCAAGTAGCTGTCTGTATACTTCCGTCGTTGGATCATGTCTGAGAGACATTCGCTGACAGATGAACATCCGCCAGGTGACAGTCGCAACCCTTACTCTTGCCGACGCCTCCGCACTCCAGGTCTACATCAAGTGGCCACACGACAGTTCCCTACCCGGCCTGCGATGCAGATTCTCAGCGAATCCTGAACGAGAGCACATGTCCCGGCTTCTCCGTCCGAAGTCTTGCGCCCGTCGAACACCTCACTACCGAAGAAATCGCATCTCAATGCCAGACGCCGAATCGAACCAAAACGACGAGACCGAAAGATGGGCAGAGATTAGGGCCACGGGTCAGACCCAGTTCGAAAGTTGATCCCACGGACGACCGCCATTGCGACACAACAGTGCATGCGGCGAGCGCAGAAGACCACCAGAAGAGTCGGGCCATAGCGAACCTCCAACAGAATCAGGTCCCATTCTACAGCCACAGGCCCTTAGGGAACCCACCGGTGACCAAGGACAAGTCGACCTTCAGCTGCCTGGGCGTCAATGCAAGTCTTCTTGGTCGCAACGGCGGCATTGTCACGCCTCTCGCGCGAGTCCTAGATCCCTGCCGAGAAACTCGGAAGTTGTTGCCGGCGATGTAGATGTCGATGTACCGAACGCCCGCCAGCCGCGCGAACCACTCGACCTGCCCCCGCGGCCAGGGCGACGGTACCCGGGTCGACGGCCCGGCTTCATTGAGCGGACGCACAGAGCGACAGCCGCGGCTTGAGGTCGGGCAAGGCTGCGACGTCAAACCTTGGTGGAATCGACGCAGGTGTCTGTACATCGACGAGAACCACATCCGTGTGGCGAGAGCGTTGGGGAACCAAGCTAACATGGCCGTCTTTTGTTGTCCTCGTTTTGGTCACATTGACATTCAGCGGCCGCTTCACGGGCAAGTCCCAAGGGTCGTCCAGAGAGGTGACATCCCAACTTGACCTGCCATGGTCACAGGGCGGGCCAGTTAAACAGTTGCAGGGTCGAGATTCGACAAGCCTCCCCCGCTGACTAGCCGCCACCAGAGCAGCGACTATGGAGGCCGATGTGCCTTGTCACGGGGGCCATGCGAGCTGATTGGATGGGACTGGCTAGCCCACCGCGCCGTTCGGCAGTCATCATCTCGGGCAGGGGTTGGGGTACAACTTGAGCCCCGGGATCCGCAGCTTTGGGGTTGGCACGGATCGTCGACGGTACGGGGTGTGTGACAGGCGGGTGGCCCGGTTTGGTGGAGACAGCGTCGCTGCGAAGCGGGTGCGGGATGACTTCGAGATGAAAGCCTCCCGTCGTCAGCTGATCAATTTCGGTGGAAGTGGGAGACGTGCAATCAAGCGCTCATGGCCGAACACTCGCAGCTACTGGTCGACGAGTTCCAAGTACTTCTGAACAGCGACAGAGAAGAGGACACGGCTGGCATGTATAAGCTTCTCTCTGGGCTACTCATCGACCGCAAGCTGACCAAACGGCGTAGGTGTGTGACCTCGCTAGGTCCAGGTGAGCAACGAGGTTGTGCTGCGCGACGAGTTCCAAGTTCTTCTAGAATAAAACAGATAAGAGAACATAGCTAGGATGTACATGCCTCTCGCAATGACTACCGATACCAAGTTCTGACTCTTGCCAACTCCTTACCATGGCGTTTCTTATCGATTTTGTCGTGGTCATTACCGCGGCGGTAGCTGACCCTGCAGACGACCATGGATGATCACGCTTACCGAGAAAGTACTGAATTACGACTACGACCTTGTCCATGGGTCTCGACCGCAGCTGGATGCACGAGCCGTCAAGATTTGACGATGGCGCCGACGCGGATTCGGTGAAAATTAAGCACGAGGCAGTCCCGGGCGAGAAGCTACTGTGTCTCTTGTGCGGCGGTACAGATGGAGAGCGGCCTCCTTGGTTTACGTCTACATCGCCGACGTCGGGTGCAACGCGGAGCGCAAAGCTCCTGATCCATGATGGAATCGGCTGTGCTTGAGCAGGGGAGACCAGGGAGACGGGCTACGGACTAGGCTCAGACTGAGACTGAGACTTTCAAATAGATCGCATGTCTCCTTGACGATAAACTCCAAAAGTAGACTTCATCGTCGCCATCGCATCCATGACCACACCCCGGAAGTTGCACAGACAAACAAGCGGTTCCCGTCTGTGCAGAATACGTGGTTGCGGCGATGAAAAGAGCAAGACACTGCGGAAAGACAGCGGGGCGGGCGGGCTGGGCTGGGCTGAGCTGACAGACACGAAGAGGACAGGACCATACCTCTGAACAAGAGATGATGAGCAGAGAGCAGCATAGGAAAGATGGCTACTGACGAATATGACGAATGGGAGGGACAAGATAGGAGAAGATATAATAGAATGGAAAGTCGCATTGCTACGCCGCGTTGGCTTTCCATCCAGCGAGCGGGCTGCATTATGTATCTCGTCCATTCCGCGGATATCCCTTGGCATAACACCAAGACCGTGATCCACCGCCCCATTTCTTGTTGCGCCAATCTGCCCTTTCGCCACCGCTAGTTCCTCGAACGTATCAACAGAGCTGAGGCTGTTTCGTCCGTTTGGGCCGTTGCCAGCAGCATCCTGTATCGCGAAGTACTTGGCGACCGATAGTCTTCGTCGAGGACTCGGGATATCTGCACGCGAACTAAACACAAACTATGTTAGACCTGTGCTGTGAAAGCTTGGAGACTGGAAATTCTCTGCTGAGGAGGGGAGATGGGCTGTTCACCTGGTGCGGACGGTGAGGCCACGAATCCATCGGCAACGTGGCGGAACGGGGTATACGGCGGCTTGGGGTTTCGGCTCTGCGTAGCGGCCCGGATACGATCGGTTGGTGTCATGGTAGGAGGAAGCCAGGAGAAAGCCGCCGTCATCGGCCGATGCAGGTAGGGACACGCGGGGTCGATCGTGTGCTGCTGGTGCAGGGCGTGGCGGGACAGGCCATCAAGACAGGCGCATTTCGTCTCTACCGGGTCCAGGGCACATGCGATATGCCCGCACGCAGGTTGCTCACGTTGGAGTGGTCGGCAGCGTAACTGAGGGGTTCGCCTCAAAGCCATTGATCAAGGTAGTGATTGTATGCTGTCCGGCGATGGTAGCAGCCCGGCTCGGAATGTTCCTGGAGCGGTTGGCCAAGGAGGCCTTCGTAGTGCGAACGCTAGTAACGCCGCCAGGACAAGTCTTGTTTCTTGTCCCGGACCATCGTGAGGCCATCGTGGCGATTCACATCGGGAACAAGCATCCGGCCGACTCGCCAAGGCCAAGATGGACGATTCGAAGGTTTTTCTTCTGCCAATGGTTCCGCAATACAGACCTAGAGCGCAGACAAGCAAGCAAGCCTAGGTAGGAAGTTCGTAATCTTGGAAAGAACCACAAGGATGCAGGCATGCTTAGTCGCACCCTGGCATTGACACTGATCCATCCTTCACGTAGGCGATATCTGCGCCCAAGAACTGCTGTTATCCCGGATGTGATACAGCGATGGTAGGACAGCATCGGGCATCGAGAACCGACAACGGAGGTCCCTACCTTGTTCAAACTACCTAGCCGGACGTCGACATGGAAGAAGCAGGGAAACGCGGAGACCCCTACTATAAATTTCGGGGGAGGCCGGTTCGCAAGGCTAGGATTTGCAAACTCAGTCTCAGTTCAAAGGGACATCGAACATCAGGGAAGGCGGGGGAGGGGCCTATAATAACCTGCCCCAACAGGACAATCGCATCATCAGACCGCTCCCGAGGGCCGCTTCGACACAGTTAGAAGGTTCAAGTCACGATACAGCTTCCGCAGCAACCAGCACCGCATTGGAGCCGGCCACAGCTGCCTCACATCTTCAGCGGAGGGCGACCCCACCCTCGGTGGCCCGCAACTGGGCCAGAACCATGGCGGTGATGATGAGGTTGAAATCCTTCATCTCCTTGTGAATCACGAACTGGAACGGACCGAAACGCTGGAAGATGATCATGTCGCGAGCGGTGGGGCCTCCGCCGGCCGCCGGCACGGCAGACTGGTCGGCGTCGGTGATTTAGTCCAGGTATGAGTCCCGGAAGGACACGTGGGTGATCCAAAAGCTCCTGTGGTTCTGCGAGACTATGACACGATGACGCGTCCTGTTCGACTTATCATCCGGGCGAGGCCTGTTGGGATAAGGAAAACGTCCTCGTCAGTCCGAGCTGTAGGGCACGTATACGATGATGACAGCAGATGATTTCCCCTTTGCGCGGTTCGCGTTTGCATACTTGGGCGATGCTGAGAGGGTAGTGATGGAGTAGGGACTAACTCGGAGGGACGCGATCGTGGGTAAACCTGCTCGTAGAGGAAGGCGGCCATCTCGGCCATCTCGGCCGTCACCTCGTAGCACACGTCGCGTTCTTGGCGTGGGTTACGTCCCAATCAAAGGGCTTCATCTCGAAGAAGACGAAAGGCTCGAACCGGCCGTCGACTGGGGCTCGATAGTAAAAAGCCCCATCGGGGGCGGCGTTGAAGGCCCCCGCCCCGCCGCCGGCTAGAGGGTCCGACTTTCTGCCCGAATGTGTACCGTCGCTCCTCAGCCGCGACAATCACGTGGGCGTCAAGCTCCATGCCGATGGCGCATGCGAGGAGGGATGTCACATATGTGATGAAGAAGATTATGGTGTGGACTTCATACCTGGTTCGAGTGCGATCGTAGGTGGGCGCGTCGGGGTAATCAGGGTCCGTCCGTGTAGCTGGCGCGGACTGGGGCCGGAAACCACCGAGTCTCGACTGATCCGTCGTCTTGCCGGACATCCTCAGGGGCTTGGACGGTGTCTCGGAGAAGCCCAGTTGTAGACCCCGCAGCAGGTTGTTAACCTCCGCCAAGTCGTCGTCCTTGTCCGTGTCCCCGTCCTCTTCGCCGACGTGTTGTCGGGGCACTGTTTGCTTCTTCAGGTCGAGTTTGGGAGGTGGGCTTACTAGCACGCCGGGTGAGGGGTCGGTCTGACGCGAGGATGTCATGCGCGTCGTGTATCGCTGGGAGGTCAGCCGTCTCCAATGGACCATGGAGGGACCGAACCAGCCGACCGCGCGGCGGTCGGCCCCGGCGGAGCGAGAGATGGGGGTCTGGTCGGTGGCGACGTGGTCGCGATCTCCTTGGTGAACAGCTTGAGAGCATCGTCCTTGCGAGCTATGTCGTCGATGAGGTCGCCGGCGAGGCCGAGGTCTTCCAAGCCGAACAGACCGGCGTCCTGCAGGACTCTGGCGGCCTTTGAGGGATCATCGGCCCCGGGCCAGAGGGCGCAGAGCTGGAGGAACGCCGCGGTGTGGATGGTGGAGCCCGAGAAGGACCTCGCGGCGCTGATCCGGTCTAGCGTGTTGGCACCGGCGCCGTGTTTCTGGACGAGATCATGCCAGTCTTGGACGGTTTCGGGGAGGTAGCCGGTAGCGGGACGCGGGGGCATTGGCTTTCTGGCACTTGCTCGTGCGGCAGGCAATAGAAAAATGAAGACGACGACGACCGGGAAGACGGCAACGTGAGTGTTTGGGGCACGAGCGGGCGGGGGCACGGCGGTGCGGCGGAGCGGCGGAGACAGAGATGGCGGGTTGAAGAGATCGGTAGTTGAATGAATTAGGAATTGGACTGTTTGGGTGCTTAATCCGGCTTAATCGGCCGTTTGATGAATTGGGATGTGGAGCATATGCATTTATCGGGTAGCTTGCGCCGGGGACTTACCCCGCACGGAGAATTACCCAGCAAGCGGGGCGCTTTAGCGTCAACACAGCTCCATCTTCCTTTCGGAGGTTGTCTGGGTTACCAATGCAGGCCCCTCATTTTTTCAACCTTCAACCAGAGCCTGTGCTGCATCCAAACAGAACTAAAAATTGCAACATCCTTTTGCCTTTTCAACGACATCACACGCGTGCGCGCGTGCGCGCACTCAACCATGACAATTGAGGGCTTCACCAACAGTCCCATCATGGCAGCCAAACATCCTGTGTCATACGCAGTCGCTATGAAGCATTTCCTCGGCATGCTGCAACCCATCCTCTAGCGGTCCTCTGACACAGCATGTGAGTCCTTTCTCTGCGAACATAACGTCTTTCTCCCGGATGCTACAGATGCTGCCACTCCTCGCTCTCCTCTTTATTCCTGGCTGCCCATACTGCCTAGCCAAAGCCAGCTCAGTCCTGCTGCAAGCGCGTTGCATTCCGACATCCTCGACGAGCCACCTTGCAGCCCTGCCGAATGGGCTACTGTTTTCCACACTGCCCTCAACTGCATTCTCCGCCACTACAAACGCGCGTCTTCAACAGACTCTCAAACCAACATCGCCAACCTCGACATACCCCGTCATGACGATCTCTGGACGATATTGCTCCTGTCCGGCGAGCCAGCAACACACCCCCTCGCGCACCGTCTGGCAGGCCGTCTCACTGCTGGAAGATGGAGGAGGCCATGTCAGCTGCTTGTTGGCTGATGGAAGCCCCGATCCGAGTCCGCGCTGCCTTCTCCAAAGCGAGCTCGTCTGTCTTCTCTCTCTTGCCTGCCGATGACGCCCGGCTCGATGTCTTGGCCTGGCTTTGCTTGGCAACACCACGCCCCGCCGCAACGGAGCTGCTGGTGGTGCCGAAGCACAGGAAGACGGTGGCTGCTGTTGCGGATGGTGGCAAACGGCTGGGTGCGGCATGCGATCCCGTGTCAGAAAGACTCTTCTGCGGGAGCTCCGAAGAGTCTGGCACGCTGCAGTCGAGGCCATCCTCGCCTTCGTCTTCTGAGTGTTCGCATCGTTTGTGTTGATTGCTTGGAAAGGAAATTCTTGTTGATACCATCGGCGCACGGAGTATGGACGGCCTCCTGGCCAGGGGATACATGTATAGGTCACGACGTAATGAATCACTATGGACTTGATAACGGATGCTGATGGTGCTAAGATCTGCTCGCGTAAGCTGAATATCAAGCGGACATCCCGGGGCATCCACCCCATGTCACATTCAATACGAGCGGGAAGAGCTTCGAGGTTCCGTTCATTAGCAACCTCTTGGGGAAACTGACTTCGGTACGGCTTGATTGCTTCCTTGGTTTGGATACGAATGTCGACCTATTCGCCGAGCACTTGACAGAACCTGGGACCTCGTGTGAGTAGATATGTTGGAGGAGATTGAAGTCTGCCTGTGCTGATGATCACAAGAGCGATGCTGGGCGTGGGGATTGATGGCGTTGTGTGCGGCAACGACAGTGACAGAATTGCTCGGGGATGACTCGTCGTACCCCGGGTGAACCGTCTTTTCGATGGCCAGTCGGCGAAGCCATGACAGGATAAAACCGGCCTTTTGACATTCACCACCAGTACCTCGGAGTCTCGGGCGCAGCTGTCGGCGAGGAGGTGGTAGAATTCGCGCTTCAGATTGGTCTGCAGGCGAGGATGGGCGCCAACGCATTGCAGGGGGAATCGTCTTGGAAGCCCGGCATGTGGCGTATGTCTTCGGATTCGGATGCGGGGCAGTTGGTCTGAGTGGCGCGGATAGCAATGTGCCTTCAGAAGTCCAAACGAGGCCTCCGGCGATAGCGGCGCAGTCTTTAAGGGTAATTTTGCCTCGAATACTTGGAAGAGTAGAGTGTTGAGCACGCGGTTGACAATACGACTAACTTGTAGGTTCAGGCAGCACTCAGCACTGGGGATGTTGAATCCACTGGGAAACTGGGATGGAGCAGTCGACGGGAACATCAGTTGATCAACGGATCCGTCTCAGTTGGGACAATGTAAAGTCGGAAGAGATGCAAACGAGAGGGTATTGGCAACTAGAAACGGCAATAATTGGGCGCGCGGGACTTGATCTTCTGCCAGGGGGGCAAGGTCAGCGCTTGTACCGACTGAAGCTTGGATTGGTGATGAGGAGAGAAAGGGAAATGGGGGTTGTCACAAACAGCGGCGACTGCAGGGGGTTCAGACTGGTTTGACTGTCTTGCGTCTGGGACGAACCCAAATAGCTGAGTTGGGATGGTGAGCTCCCGAGCCGCGACTACACAAAGCTCAGTGTCATGGGCCACTAACAACACAAGGTCGGTCGGTGTTGGCCGAAACGTTTCGGTGCGGTTGTTGCAAACCCCGCTTGCTTGAGTATTGTGAGACTCTCCAGGTTTATGCCTCTTTCGGCATGCTTAATCCCCTCTTTGCGGTGCCTTCGGTATCCTCGGTGTGTTGGTCAGTCGCTTCGAACTTGAGCAGAAGAATGTATGGCAAACGGCCGTCATACGCGTGTCTCTCACCAATTGCCTGGCTGCGCGAGACGCACCATCGTAGTCTCGAGCGACAAGCAGTTCGACACAGGCGATGGCGGCAACGGCGGCAAAGAGGACGGACTCGTTTCGTTGAGTGCCCTCTGCAACATATTGAATCTCCCAAGAGGCTTCGACAACTCCTGAACATCGACCCCAATGTCTAGTTCAAGAGCTTCCTCCCAAATACTGTGCGTACGATGCCTTTGCAAACGACGTCAGCTGGTGATCCTGAACATCAAGATGACGAACGCCGCGTCCACCGAGATGCAGAAATGGCTTTGGCAACACCAATCTTCCCATGCCCAAGGGGCTGAGACGACAACGGAGACGGGGTTCGCAATCAACCCGAGCGCCACACACCGCGAGGCCGGCGTCAAACGTAGACGCGCTCGCCTTCGCGTCGTTGTCAAGCACAGCAGCGTCCGCATGGCGCTTTCGGGATATCGAAATATACTGGAACGAAAGAGTCATCATCGTGGTCAAGTTGTTCGCGCTCCCCGCCGTTGGTAACGGGCATAGTTGGCAGTAGAAGCGGCTGAGAGCCATTGCGTCCCTGGCAACGGCGAGTACAGACGACCACGTCGGCATTCCCAAAGCCTCCATCGACGTAGCCAACCACGACAGCACCGAGATGGGCGAGACGCGCGTCCACACCACCGGTCTACCTCCTCCGCTCATCGCTCCATAGTGCCGGAGAGAATCAAGGCTCGGGGTTCACCGCGGTACAGACATCAGGACAATAGTAGCGAGCACCACCGACGAGATGACGAGGGTTAGAAGCGCGCGCAGGTTGTAAAAGAAGGATGCGTGGGGGAGATCTGGGGCCGTTTTGAATTGTTTCTGGACGGTTGCTTGTCAGCGATACAGATCATGAACAGCCTTTGGAAAGTACATACCGCCTGCTAAATATCCTGCTGCTCTACTTGAACGACCGGAAGACATGTCTCTGGAGGAATGTGATCGCGGCAGCAAGCTCATATCAGAGTAGCAGTTCAATGGGGTAAACGTGGCAATTATTTCTGTCGTTGCCAACTAGACCGGGGCCGAAAAGTCGTTGCCGCATCGAAGAGCGTTAACTCAATGTGGCTGTGCTGGCTGCGAGTCCTGATGCACTGGAGTGACCAAAGACATACATTCGAGACAGCATCAGGGGTTCAAATGCTTGGCGGTCGGGAGTGTGCAAGCGGAACTAGTTGCACGTGTTAGCTGGCATAGACAGCAAGAAGCTGTAGAGCTATTGAGGTGAAGTCAAGGAGGCATGACGTATTCCGGTTGATGCCTCGTCCAAGTGCTCTCCTCGCAGCATGACCGCTGATGCTGATGCCGCTCTTGTGGAAGCTACTCGCCAGATGGCACAGACAGAGATTGCGAAGCGCTGGAGGAAGCGCAGAGCCTGCAGAGTGTAGGATGGGCTTCTTCGAACGTGCGTGCATTTCGATGATGGCTAACGCGTGGGAACATATGCTGACAAGCTTGATGAGGCGGACATTGTTGGGGATATTTCTGGTGCCGTCTTTTCTATTGAAATGGTGAAGGCTATGCGGTTTAGAGACGAGGAGACCCATTGGCACAGTGCGGGTCTGAAAAGTCGGGATAAAAGGCGACAGAGCTGAGTACCTATATCGATGGAGGAGGATCCGGATTTCTCGTCGGACTTGTGCGGGCGAGCGAGTTCTTCAACAGCCGAGACAGGCACTTTGTGCATGGGTAGTTTGATGAGAATGGTGTTCTTGGAGTTGCTCTGGTGGGAAAGGTGCAGCAGTCATGAATGTTGGTAAGAGGTCAGGAGGAAGGGGCACGTCTAGGGGCGACGCTGAATAAGGCAAGTGCAGAACCTCCTGGGAGGCCTGAGGCGTCGTCACGGTGGTGCGTGAATTTCGACCTGACCTGGGCGTTTTCAGCACTAAAATCACCACGATACATCCACCTCAATGAGCCCAGTCCATCATCCACCAATTCGATCCACGCCGGCCGCTGTTTGAACGCTCGTGGCTACACATCAGCACTCCTCGTGTCCTTGTCTGACAGCTCGCGGAAGCACCATCAACAGAGTCCAAACTCTCGCCGTACGTCTCCCTCAAGACGAGCCCCATCATGGAATCTGCTGGACAATCTACTGGCTCCCCGCCATGCTGGACAGATTCCTTCGGCCGTATACAATTCCTCCCCCATCCCCCGTAACCAACACGCAAAGCGGTTTACTGGACAATAAGATACTGCCCGAACACGAACGAGACGATTGATGGTCCGGTCCCATGCAAGGTTGTCGACCGCCACCACAACCATGGAATGTTACCCGAGCGGCCTTCGAGCAGCCTCCAGTGTTGACGGCGCCGCATAGCCCATGCCATCAATTGCAGGATGGGAATCACGGCTAGACCAGCCCCATCGGACCACACAAGGAGTAACAAGCGATCTGCATTTCTGCTAGGTCTACACAGACATCATCGCAAACATCTCGAGGAAGACGCCCCGGCCAAAGCCAGCATCATGGGCTTCACTCAAGCGTCGGGCGATGGTTCAGTCCCACGGCTCATCAACATGCTCATCGTCGGTGTTGGGAGGGCAAATACGGCGATCTACTTCTGACGGAGACGCATAGTTGATGGACGGATATCGACGAAACGATGGCTTCTCTTGTACTCATAGACCTAGGTCCCTCCGTAGTAATTTCTCTTAGCATGGAAAGCATCCTTCATTTGCAATCCTCCTCGTCAGAGCCACTCAACTCCCTCGTATCATACCCCCAACCCCTACCTGCAATCCCCAAAACATCCAGCAACAAACACAACCCCATTACAAACTGGACGCGATGGGAAGTAAACCAGACAAACAGCGATTTGGTCGTATGACCAAGCCGATTTGGAACAGTGCAGCCACGCTACTACTCCCCAACCTCGGAAATAGTAATTGGGGACTGGTTCTCGTGAAGCATGACCGACAAGCCCGACGCATCGATTTGTTCGACTCGCCGCCATCCATTAGCAACACCAAACGGACGCAACATCTTGTGGACGTCTTTTGGACCGTCTGCTCCCAGCGAACCCTCGATGACACAGCGTCGGGTCTCTCAGGCGAACCAAATCAAAGACTGGCACTCGGGAGCGCCATGATCGAAGGTCTCATGGGCTGACAAGGCCGCGGTATCCGAGAAAGGCCTCTGGTGACGGGCGTGCTGGAGCAGGCTTGTTTCCGGCCGCAAAGGCTCAGGGTGTGGAAGGCGATCTTCACGGGCTACAGGAATGACGTTCTGACTCTAGGAATAGTCAACGCTCTCGCCATTAGCGGCTTCATTGAAGCCTTCGATCCGTTCGGTATACCTCCGCCGACGACGCCCCGGGTAGCCTTGGGAGAAAGCGAGCAAAGCGCAGGCAAAGTGGTGAAGCAACGACGCAGCAACGCGGCAGTACACGCCGTCGGGGAAAGATATGTCGCTGGCAGGGTTTGTAGTGAACGGCCTCGCATCTGTCTGGCAAGTGTGGTCATTAGCCGATCGTGTGGTTGCGCCATGGAAGGGCAGCAGAAATATCTGCTCTTGGTGATCCTCGGACTTTGCCGAATTATGATTTATGCGAGTATTACGTCATGTATGCACAGGCCTACGCCACACTTTTGCGACGGGACACTAGCCACAGTTTTCTTCGATGGGTATCTCTAAAAAAGGGTTCAAGTTTTTGGGACGTTCGGACGTCGGGCGGCCTTTAGGGCGCAATCTCCCTGTAAATACAGTGGCTCGAGTACGTGCAACCAATCAAGGCCGCCGCATATCTGGGTGCACCGGACAAATAACGTCGTTGGTTAGTGGACAACGGTATTTTTCGACATAGCCTTTGAATCCACGTCCACGCCGATCAACTGCAGCCCACTGCACTACCGAATTTTGCCCGTGCTTGCACGGTTAATGGTTTGGTCAGGGAAGCTCAGGCGGGGTAAAGACGGCAGCAGCAAGGAGGATGTGGGAGGGTTGCGCGGCCGGAGAGACCAAACGGACGCACAAGGGCATGTTGCACGGATTGGCGGGCTCAGTTAAGCTGCTGCAGGCCAGACATCTCAAGGCAGTCAGGTGCAGCAAGCGAGGCATCTATCTCACCGACAGTCCGTGTGGCACTTCGTTTCGTCTCGTCACACACACCCCGAACACCGGCTCGGTGTACAGCAAGGACCGACGAAAACACGCCAACAATGGAGCTTGGGGGCTGTGACAACGGCGGTAGAGCTAGGGACAGTGTCGAGATGCGGGCGGGGAGGTGGCTGTGGTACCCGGAACCCAGCATGCGTGGTTCCGGCCCCTGGCCCGTCGCGGACGTGTGCAATCACGAACGTAAGAACGTGCCAGAAAGTCCAGTGCCGTTATCAGTCGCAGCAGCCGGCATCATCGCACGGGAACATCGCCCACAGCGTCTCCTTCTGCCACCACTGGGCCTGCAGCTCCCGCTCCAGCCCCGGCTCCCAGCACGACCACCGACACGACCACTGCCGGCATCGCCCATGGCGCTGTTTGTCTACCGGCACCGCACCCAGCACCAGCACCGCCATGTGTATTCGTCATCGATGTCGCACCTTGTCAACGAGCATGTGGCTGCTGAGCGTGATAGTCCCGATGGCCCACAAAGCCCGGACCGTCAAAAAGGTCGTCTTCAGCTTGACGGCATCATTGGTCCAGCCGCCAAGATCCGGCCAGGAGCCATGCACGCCAGCCCGGGGATTTTGCCTGCGAGTCGGGTCAAACGCCGTCGTCGGCCGCGAGGGCAGCTTCTCGAGGTCTTCCACAGCGGTGCGGAGGAAAGGAAGTTTCATCTCGACGTAGTCGCAGCCGGCTCGGACGGTGCGCGGCAGGTGACCTTCATCTGCGGAGGGGCCGAGGATGCAGGGGGGAGGGGGGGTTCTCGTCGCGTTATCGAAAGGTCTGCTGTGACGGTAGTCGTCGGGATACTGGGAAGTCGTTGTCGTATGGGGGTCTTGATGCTCAAAGGACGCGGGAAGGTTGAGTTATTCAGCGGCGCTATGCTGTATGCGCCGTCGAAGTAGATGACCACGGCCCCTGAGGCACAGCGGAGCTCGACAACAGTGTGATCGGCCCAGCCGCAGGTACAACTTATGTCCTCGATGGTCCCGGTGTCAGGCGCAAGCTGCTTGAGAATCTCGTAGAAGTCGATGATGTAGCGTCGAAGGGAGGTTAAAGAGGGTATGGTGTCGTTCGTGGGCGGAGAGCTTGCTGTGAGCGGGCGTCGCGCATCCTGGAGCAGATCAATAATGACATTGATGCGATGCTAGAGAAGCAGAGGAGCTGTTCGGGCGGAGGGGCTGCTGTGACAGGGCTGTACAAACCAGTCCAGGTGGGAAAACAGCTAGAGGAGAATAGTATAGAGCGCCCTGTCAGATTGAGTGGTGGCCAGGGTGCGCGCGAAGCGCGGGTTTTACGGTCTCCGGCGCGGAATAAACGATTAATCCGCAGCAGAGCGCTTAGTAAGGCCTCCCCTAAGTGAAGAGTAAAGCCTTTATACTTATATAAATAGAAGTACACAGTATAGATATTATATATAATAAATAAGTATTAATATATACTTATTAAACTCTTAATTTAATAATTAATAGTCTAATTAGTCTATTTATAACTACTACTATAAATACTATTACTCTTCTTATATAAATTATATATTTAATATAATAATAACTATTTTAACTATAAAATTTATACTTAATAAACTTAAGAATTAGTTTATATAGTTTAACTAGTTTGGTCGCTGGCCTTATATTATAAAATTTAACTAGTATTAACTATAAAAGCTAGACTAGTCCCCTCACCCTTTAGTAACGACCTTTAAATTATATAACTACTTAGATATCTTCTTCACCTCTATACTCCTCCGTTAGTTAATCCTTTAGAACTTTAACTATTATAATAAGCCTTAACTATCTTTCTCTAGTTACCTCTATTTCTACTCCTTTAAGTTATACCTACCCTTCATACTAGATTCAATCTATACCCGTCTTCCTCTCCTCTACTGTTCAGACGTCTATACTATAATAGATAATATCTTCCGCCCTACTATATAGTCTTTATAGTCCTACTGTTATTAGTTATACTCTTAATATTAAATTCACTTTTTTTAACTTACTAAAGTTCCTCTTAGATTATCTTAACTATTTTAAAAAACTTTATAAAGTAGTTATAAGTATTAAAACTATTATTAATAATTTTAATTATCTTTATATTAATTTTAAAGTTATATAATTTTAATATATAGTATTTATT
>JAOWMA010000359.1:0-48933 GCA_025962755.1 Colletotrichum tropicicola
AGTTAAGATTATTAAAATAAAAGTTATTAAAATTATTTATAATAGTTTTTTTATAGTTTTTTAATTATATTTTAGTATAAAATAAGTATTATAAATATAGTTTAAATAGTGTTTTTAAATAGTGTTATACTCTTATACGAAGATTGTGGTAGGGCCCACCGGTTTAAAAGCAATATGTATGTCAAGGTAAGGTAAGGTACCCACGGCGTAATGTACCTAGGTAAGGTACTTCGGTCGGGAAGTCGTGGGAGTCGGCTCGAAATCTCACCCGGCATGGCCCCGTCCGGCGACGGGCGCACGCACTGTGTCGATGTTCCGGTCAGGACGAGCGTCCGAGAAATTTACGACAGGGGAAAAAAAAAAACCCCCCCAAGTGCACGGATCGCTGGTCAGGGCTGCCCCGGATTTCCTGCTGGGTGCCGCCCCATTGGTCTGCTTGCGGCCAAGCGACCAGCGATCCCGTGACTGACACGGTCGACGGGTCGGACTCCGACCTGATTCCGGCATCCACGGCAAGGTGGTGGGGCGACCTTGAGGGCGGGATCACGATTATGAATTTGATGGATGGATCGGAGGCAAGGATCCATCCTGTGTGCACACTCTAAGTACCTACCCTACCTACCTAGTACACATGCACGCACCCATGTGGTTTAGCGGGTGTGCGGGAATCCTCGGTGTCTGTTGGTCTTTGTTCGTCTCGTGTTTTTCCATCGTTGTTTTTTTTATTAGTCAGGACGGGACGGCACGGTCTAAGAATCCAGGAATTAGTAATGCAATCCAACGACGACCTCTACCTGGATGCTACCTATGTAAGGCGCTTACACCTACGTGTATACCTGATACCTACCTACGGTAAGGTACCTTGGATATCTTCTCTCAGATGTGACCGTGTAAGACGGAGGTCGGGGACAAGCCACCTCACGGCACAGGGGACAGACCCGACGGAGAAAATGTTTGACGCCGCAGGAGACCGGAGTGCAGCTGGAATTCTGTGGGTTTGAGCGGCTGGGGCGGGGCACGCCGTGGGCCAGAATCTCCGTCGACAGCGCCGGACTTTTCACCTTCTCTCTTTTGATCGGGCAAAAACGTCTTGGCCCCAGCTGAGCCCTGCTGCATCGAGTGCCAAGCTTCAAATGAGGAATCGCACACACTACACTACGTGCGAAGCGGACGCGTACCCTGGCTGGCCAGCTTCCAGTCAAGTCTGCGGGGCGCCCCGTGGCGGTGATGGCTTCGTAAGGTAAGGCAGGTCGAGGTGCCAGGTACGAGGCATGAATAATTCTATCAAAACGGCAGAGGCTGCCACTCATGCCCCGGAGCCACAGCGGAGCTCTCGGAAGCGCGGTGAGGAACTATACACTAGTAGCACCGTCCCGCGTCGGTACTTCGCGCTTCCCGCATCGGCCGGCATTCTAGTCGAGGTGCGTGCATCTTCTTGATCATGAAGAAACGCCTCGCGCGCGCGGAGCAGCGAGCGGAGCGTTTGCTTGCCACACCCACCGAGCCACCATGGACTACCTCAGCGTACGGCGGTAGGGTTGCCAGGGATGACACCATGCCACACCCATGCTAGCTCGCGCGTCTCCCGTGTGACTCAAATGCATCCCGGATGCAAACACCAGATAGAGCCCGGCTAGCAAGAGAGGCGCCACGAGGGCAATGTCAGCATCTTACGTGGGGCAGGTCGCCTCATCTCACACGGGCGAACCCATGTCAAGGACAGAATGAGGCAGTACAATGTACAGGTAGCAACGCCGCTATCAGTATTGGTGGGTGACGGCAAGAGACTTGGGCTTTGCTGTGGTGGATGGTAAGCAGGCGTGTGAGGTAACGTATGTGCATTCGTACATCTTATTCCCACGGCCGGGTGCACAGTGTCGACTGGCAGTTCGCCGCACGGCCTTTGCGAATGCCCTCTTCTGCTGGTCCAACATGGCGAGAAACAAATCACTGTCCTCTCATCATCCCGTCTCATTGGGTCCAGGGGTTTTGTGGAGAACTTTCTGAAATACCTAAAAAAAAAAAAAAACCGGGGTCAATTTTACTGGGTCAGATGTCGTCACCACCGCAAGACCACAGCCTGACCGGCTCGCGGCCTCGTGCAGGGCTCCCCGCTGTACGACCTCCCTTCAGCGCCCGACGGCGTCCAGAGCCCAGGCAGTTTCTGCTACCTTAGGTACCTTACCTAGGTAGGAACCTTAGAGACGGTTTTTTTCGTTGCGTCTTTTTGCACGAGGCGGATCTGCTTGTGGAATCCCACAGAACGTAGCTCCGCGCCTCACGTTGTACTTCCCACCTCCTCCACCACGTCCGCGCCGGCCAGCACCCTTGGCTCCGGGCCTGGCACTGGTACCTGCCCTTCGCCTGTTTCTTGGCCGACTTTTGTGTGTGTCCTGGTCGCTGGTCTCGCGCGTCCATGTCTCCGGAACCCTCGGAGTCGGCCTCTGCACTTATGGGCCTTGGACTTACACGCGACCATGCCATGCCCGGTCTGGCCTCGCCTTGATCGCAGCAGCCAGTTGCCTGGGATCGGTCTTCTTCTGGGCCAATGTACACGCGATGGACATTTTCGAATCGGCCGACGCATCGGTGACTCGCGCATCTACCCAGAGGACGGCCGGCCTTGCCCGTGTCATCATCGTGTACCGCCCAGAAGCCATCCTTGACTCCCTCACCACCCTGGCGGGAGTACCGGCGTGGTACCTTACCAAGACTCTCGTCGCAAAGAAATGGTCTTCTCTCGGGTTCCGCTCCGGTCTTGCTATTGCTCTTGCATTTGCTGAGCCCCTCCACATGCCGCTGAGTACTTGTATGTGCGTCCTCGCTGTTTCCAGGACATCGTGAAGCACGTCCTCCACTAATCTGTCACGCTTCCCATTCCTCCTTGGATAGACCGTCTCGAGACTCGCTTTCCATTCGCGCATTGCTAGAGCCGCCTACAGCTTCTCCAAGTCTGTCCTCCCGCGACATCCGCGCCCTCCCCGACTCGACCGGTTGCCACTAAGCCCTGGATGGGATTGACATTGAGGATTCTCACCACATCTGTGGTGCTGGGCCTAGCTCCCTTCGTTCTCGCCCACGGCACCCATGAGAATGGTCTAGACAGCATGAACATGGACACGGACATGCCAGCCGGCTTGGAGCAGCAGCAGCCGCAGCCAGACGCCGACAGCTACCCCCCGACATACTTTGCGCTCGCCGATCATGCGGGTGTCATGTACGCGCACATTGGAGCC
The DNA here is from genome assembly GCA_025962755.1 of Colletotrichum tropicicola. NCBI lineage: Eukaryota > Fungi > Ascomycota > Sordariomycetes > Glomerellales > Glomerellaceae > Colletotrichum > Colletotrichum tropicicola. The sequence goes on from JAOWMA010000359.1 coordinate 3,237, forward strand.
ATGGTCCTCGCCTGGGTCTTCGTTCTGCCAGTTGGTAAGTCGTTCAAGGCAACGTCCGGCATGCTACGCCAACTAACGCTCGCGCGTTCTGTAGCTGTGATGCTCTCCATTGCCCGCTCAAGGTATACCCTTGCGCTCCAGTTCGTCTTCCTCGCGACAAATGCCCTCGGCGTGGTACTGGGAACTGTCTACAACGCCAACACGCCTGACCTGTACCCAAACAACGCACACCACAAGCTTGGTTGGCTGGTAACATGGGTTGTATCGACGCAGGCAGTGATTGGCCTGCTGGGAAGGGTCGCGGGAGCTCTGAAGGGCGAGAGCCAGGAAACATACACCAAGAACGAGTACCAGTCCTTCATCCCGATATCCACGGCTGCCATGGCAGAGCACCACCGCCTCAACCAGTCGGGATACGGCCGCGAGTACCGCCTCTCCAACGACAGCGGACAGGGCACCGAGCCCTGCACAGCGTCTCTCCGGAGCCACTCTCGCTCCTCCTCTTCGAACGAGGTCTCTCTGCGTATTTCCGACGCCGCTCCCAAGGAGGACGTGGAGGATGATGACGATCTTGAAGATGGCCTGCCCATGCCCGCACCTAGCGGCCACAACAGCGGCAACAAAGCCGACTCGATTCTCGCCAAGTTTGCCGCGAAGATTTCGTCGCGAGTTTGGAAGGGGCTTCTGTTCGTTTACGACTTTGTGGATAGAACCATCCTGCCTCTGGGCTTTGTGACGCTGTGCTTGGGCATTGTTACGTACGGGCGATTCTTTGTAAGTGATTGGAAACGGTTGCGCCGGTGGAATGCGGTGCTGACGCTGACTCGACGCAGGAGGGCAATGGCATCTTCAGCGGACTGGCGCACTGGATCAAGGGCGGTATTTTCTTCTGGCTTGGCTTGCTGACTCTCGGCCGATGGACTGGTAGTTTCGGCGAACTCGGATGGGTAAGTTGCTGCCCGCTGCTGGGTTTCTTCGGCCCCGGTTTGCTGACTTGTGCCCCGATAGGCGTGGAACGTTCGGCCGAAGCCGGCCGATGCCAAATGGCGGCCCTCTGCTGAATTCATCGAGAGCGCCCTCATCTTCATTTATGGCTCAACCAACATCTTCCTCGAGCATCTCGGGAACTGGGGTGGAGAGTACAGCGCTCAAGACCTGGAGCACATCTCAATCACCGTTCTTTTCATCGGTGGCGGATTGGTGAGTTCTGGACGACTCCACCTCAGATAAGTCTGCCCGACTAACAAGGAGTAGTTCGGCATGCTTATCGAATCGAGCAACGTTCGCCATCTTTTGAATACCTCCGTCATCGACTCCGCCGCCATTGCTTCTAAACGGGCCTACGACGATGAGGAGCGGGATGCGCTCCGGCCGCCGGAGCAATACGAGTTTTCCATCAACCCCATTCCGGCACTGGTTATCCTCCTCTTGGGGGTCATGATGAGCTCCCACACCCAACACTCGATGATCTCAAGCATGGTGCACAAGCAATGGGGCAACCTCTTGACCGGCGCTTCGTTCGCCCGCGGCTTCACCTACGTAATCGTGTACTTGAAGCCGCCCAAGTCGGTTCTGCCGTCGCGTCCTCCCACCGAACTCCTCGCTGCTTTTGGTTTGATCTCTGGAGGTATCATCTTCATGGCGAGTGTAGGTGACGCGTAAATGGTCTAGTACATATAGGACGAACGCTAACGATTGCGCAGGCAAGCGACACCGTGGAGGGTATGATCCGCTACAACCTGGACGCCATGTTCATGTACACGGTGACCATGGGTCTTGTGGGCGTCTTGATGGCCTGGGAAATAATTGTTCTCTGCATCAAGGGTTGGGCGGTGCGCAGGGAAGCTGGCCGGCAATCATACCGGCTTGCTTGAGTGCAACGAGTGCTGGGCCGAGGCATGATTGCGACGGCGCATTTGGGCTAGACGAGCGCGAGTGGATGGCATTGATATTGCATGTTTTGGGACGGTATTTTTGGTGGTTTTCTTTCTTTCTCCCTTTTTTTTTGGTTTTTTTTGCTTCTCCGGTCTTATGATACCCTCACGAGTAAGCGGTTGGATTATGAAGGTCGTTCCATCAAGAATAAATCGAATAGCAGTTGCAACCGAGTCGATGTTCCTCGGCCATGGCCAATTTTCACAGACTTTGGATCATTGTATCTGCCAGCAATGTTTTCATTCGAGGCATCTCATCGATATGAACTTTCCTTCCTTAATCTGTCGATTTGTGTTCGGATGCATTAGAGACGCTCAAATCCCAACCTGGACCCCATTCTCGAGCGTGCTAGTCTCAGCAATCGAACGCTCTAGACCTGAATTGGAACGCCGACAGAGTTGCAAGTCTCAGTAGCCCAATTGAGGGCAGCAAGGCTGTTTGTATGCAGGTGTCAGTCAAAAGCTAGTTGATCTCAACCGTCAGATACAAACGGCGACCACTTACACATCGGCTGTCTGGCAGGCACCGAGAACGCAGGTAGTGACGGCGCTATTGTAAGCGGAGGAGCTACATGTTTTCCAGTTAGTTGGGACGATTCGAATTGTCGTTTCACTGAGGAGCTCACGCGCAGATGCAGGCAAAGTCGGTCTGCGAAGCACAGCCAGAAACGGGAAAGCTGTCCACGAAACAGGGGCGCTTCAAGCGTTCAGATTCATGTCAGCCGTTTGCATCTGAAGTGAATGGCAGAACAAGGTCTCGTACCGCGCAGTCGGGCAAAAGGGAGAGGTCCTGAGCAGCAATGAGGCTGGCGAACAAGGCAACGGCGGCGGTCTTGAAAAGCATGTTGGCGGTTTGGCAACTGGTGGAACGGATCGGCGTTGACGTTTGTCTGTTTATCTGAGTTGATCTGAGGTTTAGATCTTATGCAATCAAGGGGACTGATCACGACATCCCGAGCAGACTCTTGGAGCTTTATATAGACGTGCTAGACAACCGTATCCCTCCTTCTTCCCCGAGCCTTCTTCTCACAATGATGATCTGCCAGAGATTCATGGCTCCTGGGCGACGAAACCGAGCTACCTTACCCCGCAAGACTTCACCGCCGTTAGTAGAATCGTTCTACTCGAGAAAAATGCCCCGAGTACCACCGAGAATCCTTCACATGAAGCCGAAGAGCAGAGAAGAGGCGGGGTCGTGCAGAAGAGGAGGTCGCCAAGGCGGCCATGGCGAACTGAAGCGACCTCAGGCGGATGTGACATTCCAGGGACAAGGTCAACGTCGGTGAAATTTCCGAATGGAGAATCAACACGGTCGTGGCAGAGGCTTTTGTGGCGGCACGTCGAGGATAAGTCAAAATTCGAAGTGGCAACGAAGTCCGCATCGATCTGAGATTTTGTCGAAGCTAATTAATGATTGTGACCAGACTGAAGGATAAAAAAAAATGAACGTAAAAAAGACAACACAAATGCCAAAGCAGGTTTGTGCCAAGATAGGAGTTATCGTCTGAAAGTCAGGAAGCCCAGACAACGTCGTGATGCACTTGCTCTTACTACGTCTGAATTGGTTCTCGCCCAACGGCTCCTTCGACAACACGGCAGAGCTAGGCTGTGTCCTGTTAGCTCTGCAACAACGCACCTGCTTGACAAAAGCTCGGTCGATCACGAGGGCGGATTCGACACCGGACAGCTTGGCCGATGTAAAATTGAGGAAAGCTGCAGAGAACTCGGAGTCGAGACGTGGGTGGAGATTCGTCTAGAGAGGAAACCTCATCACCAGCCTCCCCATGTCGAAGCACGCATTTCCGAGAGCCATGAGACTAGTTGCAACAGGAAACGAGGTCTACGCCATCCGGGCACCACATCAAGTGGAGAGGGGATCTGCTTGCTGGGAACCAGGATAGGGAGGTGGTCTAACTTTCAAAACCTTGCTGCTTGGGGCTTGAAATCCGGGGTTTGCGGGGAGAATGCAACACAAGGTGCTTTAGTCGGGGTTGCAGTCGGAGGGAGGGCCAAGGACGAGTTCCTGCATCGGGGGAAGCACCGGAGCGACAACGATGTGTGCGTGTGACTCGAGTCACAACTGGCTGAGGCGGCTGTGATTTTTGTCGGAAAAAGCATATGATTGCGACGTAATGGCGGCACTGGTATTCTCCTCCGTGTCTGAAATACCAACAGATGCGGTCATTATATGCGAGACATGCGAGCAAGTTGTAGAAGAACCATTGCCGTTGATCAGTTGAAATGGCCAAGGGGTCGTCCGGTTGGGCTCGTGATGTGGAACCAAGTTCCTGCAAATGTCAACAGGCCGTGCTTGTCAGTGTGTCTATCTTCTTGCAAGGAGATGGTCGTCGGTTCGCCGCTGTTCCTGGTTGACTTGATGTGTCTTACTAGCAAAATAAACAACATAAATAAGGCAAATGATCCAATCCTGTCTGTTCTTTCCATCAAATCAGACTAGAACACCAAAAATATCAGTTCCGAAACCGAGAATCGACCTCGGGGCTATGCCTGGCCTCTCAGGGGAGTGAGAGGGCATCATGTTGGCCACTACACCATATCGGAGGCATATGGAGGTTACCTTTGGTAAACAGCTTACAGTGTCGAACACTCTCTCTGGGATGGAGACAGGCCAGTCAGTAGCCAACTTCATCAATTGAAATACGTGATCAATAAGGAGGGGAGTGAGGATACATGCACAGACAGTAGACAGCGTTGAGATTGCATTAGTGCTCTTAAGTTCCCTACCTCTAACTCCGAAGCAAACTTCGACCCCCCGGGCAGAGTGCGACATAGACGTGCGACCGGAACAATACACGGTATTCAGCACTGTGCCCCAAAACTTTCACCGTAGAATCTCTCACAACCAGGGTAAAAACCCATTTCAGCAAAGCACGTTTCCACCGACACATCACATCCAAAAAAAAAGGCCCTTTTTCCCCTCTCAACATAAAACAAATCTTACTACAAAATGGCTCAAAGCACCACCTCCCAGGAATTCACCGCTTTCTACCTGCAGAGGACCACCCAAGAGTTCGCCGAGGATCTCGACAAGGTCCGCGAGGCCGACGACTTCAAGGCCGACTCGCTTCCCTTTCTCATCCACGCCCTCCAGCAGGGCACAACGCTCTACTCCGGCGCCGACCAGGCGCGTGTGGTGCGTCCAGCTGCTGCCGCGCCTGCCGTTGCCGCCGTCGCCACGGAAGACGAGGACGTCGACATGGATGAGCCACAGTCGGAGAAGAAGGTGAAGAGCAGCAAGAAGGAGAAGAGCAAGAGGAAGAAATCTTCAGGCTGAGCCTTTTGACGAGGAATCGGGGTATCCGGTCGTGTTAATCGAGGAGAGATCGCGCGACGGGGACACACTACCGCGCCGGGACTATGAAGGCTCAGAGGGGCAGCATTAGCTTAGCTGGAAACTTGCCGCGATTTCGATGAGGCGCAGCCCAGCTTATGTCTGCATGACACTGAAGTCGGCCAGTCAACATCAGGCACCCGGCACTAGAGGCCGCATTTAGTGCGGTCAGATACGCTCCCGCAGAAACCTATTTGCGCTAGTGGAGTCAAGCGAACCAGATCAGCCTCGAAGAAGTTCATGAAATCGAATTATGGCCAGTGGTTGAGAGTCGCGACTTCTGCTGGAAGACTACGCATTGGCTGTGGAGAGCGTTCGCAGGGGGGGGGCGACGTGGAAGCTGGTAGCAGCGTAATGTGACGTCCAGAACCGGGTCTGTAACCAGTCAACTGAGAACATCATTATCCATGCCGAAACTGTTTCTGCGTCTAGCTTCCTGTACACTATTTGCACGAAAGAGCTTTCGGTACCAGCTGGTTCTCGGGCTTCGACATGGTGTTGGCGTGAGGTGCAGACCGTCATTTGGACGTTTGAGTACGGCATGCCTGCGTTGAGGCTGTACCTAGCACTGCCGGATTACTCCATTGAGCTCTCAGTCGGGGGATCCAGCAAGTCTTGCCGCCGGCACATCTCCAGATGTGATCTCATGAATTATTGTTTCGAACGGTCCTGTGCTTAACGCTTCTCGTCGGTGCGAGGACTCTGATGCGGGTATGTCAAGCGCCGTGTTCTTGAAGCATCCTGTTGGCCCTGTTTTTGAGCTCTGGCAATCCTGATGCAGGTACCCGTTGGGCACCGAGTTCTAGGAGAGGGTTTCATCCCAAGTATCACGGCTGAACGGCATAATCGACCACCGTATAGATCACATATATTGAAACGAGCTCTTGACGAGCCATTCCATTGGACCGACTGCAAGGCCCGATCGTCTAATTAAAAGCATAAACTTCAGCCTAATCATGCTCCTGTCAAGTGATCCATCCCACGCGGCGAATCCACGCAACGCCATTTATATCCTGTAAGCAGTACCCTCAGTTCCCTCGTTCTCTTCAAATCAATCACCGTCGCAGATCCAGGCTCGCCCTCGACGAATCGAGACTCGGTCGGATCGAGCTGCTTGAACTCCTGCGGCGACGAGCTCGCTGCTCCCCCGGATCTGAGGGTCGAAGTCCCGACGACTTTGCAAACATGTTGAGGATGTCGGTCAGAGAAATGACGCCTGTGAGCCTGCCGGAGAGATGGGCGCCCGGCATGGCCGCGGCTGGTACGACGTTGTGCACCACCTGCGTCGGGAGCGGCGACTGGGGTGCGGATCCCAAACCGGGTACGAGAACCGATGCTGTCGTCGGAGCCAGCAAGGGGGTCGCGGGCGCAGAGGGAGACGGGGACGCAGACTCGACCACCCACATGCGGTGTGACTGAGTGGCCACCAGCTTCGCGACAGTATGCGCCAGCGTCGAATACGGGTTCACGTAGAAGACTGGGAAAGAGTCGCGGCCGTGTTCGACGCCGCGTTCGCTGAGAATTACGGAGATGAAATGCATGCACGTCGACTTAAGTAGAGGGGCATCAGCGGCGTTGGTCAGATGCTTGACGTCTACAGTGGAGATGTTGCCGACGACATTTCGGCCGTTGTCGACGACGGCGACGCTCGTCAGCCCCTCGGCGTTCATCAGAGCCAGCGCGTCCCCTAACAAACTATCAGAACTGCGAGAGGTCAGTCGTGCTTCCAAGGCGGATGGGGAGAGGGAGCTCCTCACTTGACGGATACGATCTGCTGAGTGCCAATGCCGAGATCTCGTATGATGACCGGGTACAATCTGTCAATGGCAGGGAAGTTGATGCCTTCGTTCCAGAAAAACTCAACCAGCTTGAGCTGACTGAGAATACCAATGACATCGCCGGCAGGGCTAGTGACGAGGACGCGGTGAATGCCGCTACCGAAGACTTCAATGGCCTTGTCCAGTGTCTCATCGAAGGGCAGAGTGACGAGGGACTCTTTCCTGAAGAGTGGCTGGATATCGCGCAGAGCAATGCTTGAGCCTTCGCGAGCCTTGGTCGCGAGGTCGTCGTAGAGAGCGACCTGGTCATCATCCGGCTTTGCCAAGCCGACAACGATCAAAAGATATGCGTTGAGGTCGTTGTAGTCGAAGGTGGAGACGGCGGTCTTGGACGAGGCATCTTGTCGGATGAGGACGACATTGGACGGGCTGTGCTTGACGAGGAGCTAGCAGAGCATTAGCGGGGTTTCTGCGCAGGAGGCCATCGGGCAAGAGACCAGACCATGGAGGCTTCCTCGACGCTCGAGTCCAGGTTAACCCATTTTACATCGTCTTGGGCGACGAGTTCATTGACGGAGATGTCGCGCCAGTCGCGGCCGGCGAAGCGCGGGTTTGAGTGCTTGACAGCGGCCGGGGGGTGGTTGAGAAGCTCCTGAACGGCAGCTTGGGTGAAGGAAGGATGGCGTTGGGCGCGGGGCGAGCCGGGGGCATTTCTCAGATTCTCGGCGAAGCTCTGACGGTGCGTCGAGACATGCGTAGCCTTGTGCAGGCTTGTCTGGGAGGGGGTTCGTTGCGGGACGGCGGGAGGCGAGGTGGCGATGCTCTCGTCATTGTGCGGCCCGGGTGCCGCTGTTGCGTCCATTGCTTTGGGTTGGTTTGCTTGGACGGCGTGTCTGGTCTGCTCGGTAGCGCAGGGTATCCGATGTGCTCTGATGGCCGAATCGAGCAACGTGAGCCCCGACTGGAACGGGGGGAGGCAGTTTTGGCGTGGCGTAGGTAGAGGGCTGCCCTGTTGTTTGGCGAGGTGTCGAGAGGAGGAGAGCGAGGGTCGTGTGATTGCGACCAAGAGGCACGGCTGCCGAGACTCGGCTCGTTACCTGCCTTACGTAGGTACCTAGTGCAGAGCTACCTGAGGTATGAGCCGCACAGAGGGGCCCACGGACGGTAGCCGCGATGGGGGCGGAGATGGGGACGGAGATGGAGATGGAGATGGAGATGGAGATGGAGATGGAGATGGAGCTGACAGGGAACCCAAGGGCAATGTGACTGTGACAGGAGGTCCCAGAGGCAGCGTCACTATTGGGTGAAACTGGCCTCGACTCGTACAAAAGTTTGAGCGCCTGATGTTTCGACGTCGGATGATGGAACGCAAAAGCAGACGGGATCGTGAGAGGTGAGGCGAAGAAGGAGACAAAAAAAAAAGAAAGGTGAGGGGTTGGCAGCTCGCTAGCGCTGCGCTGCGCTGCACCCCGTGCGGCGGAGGAACAGCATCATCGTGGGTGCTGCGGCCAGTAATTCGCAGCGGTGCTTCACCACCACGTCGCGGATACACGGCGCCGGGCCAGTTGGAGCGCTGGTGAATGAATGGCCTGGGGCGGAATGACGAGCAGCTGGGGTTTCTGGCGAGCGATGAATCGGTACGTACCTACACCTCCTTTGACGTCCTGGGTGGTGACTGGTCAAGACCCCTTAAGGTACCTTGAGCCCCGCCCCACTCGCTGCAACTCCCCGTCTTTTTGCATATTATCCATGTCTACCTAGGTACCTACCTTACCTACCTTACCTAGGTACTTAGCCAGCATACTTCTTACCTAGGTACCTTGGGTACCTCAGGTGCTTCTAGTGTTCGATGAAGAATTGCCGGCGGACCGAGCAGATAATAAATGACGGCAGCCCCCGAATTGGCTTTCGGGCGACTTGAGCCAATGCCACCGGCGTCCTAGAGCGCAAGGGAGATGCCAAAGGGATGGCCTGGTGTGTCCTCTAGCCTCGCGGTTTCTTGCATTGGGCATCTCGCATGGCGGAGCCTGCGACTCAATTTTTGTCTCGTCCGTCTCCTTGCTTGGTGCTTGGTTTCTGACGGCAGGTGTTTCCCCCGATTGGCAACGTCTGCGGTGCTCCTGCCCAGCCCTATTGTCCAGGCGATGGTCATGTGTCTGTCCGTTGGCAATACCTTAGTGTGCCACTGGCAGCTGTGGTGCCACGCTTATCATCATGTTTGGCATGTTGTGGCATGCCAATGGCTCGTTCGTCTCAGCGGGATGCTGAAAGGGCCAAACCTTCCCAAGTGGTGGAACGACGACGGACAATGCTAGAGGATGTAAATAATCCAGATCAGGGGCAAGGGTAAGGGTGTCCGCGGCGTGTCGAACAATAAACAAGAATAGAGACGCCGAAATTGGCGTCTTGGGCTCTGAAGGGGAGGAACCGAACACAGCGAGGCAGCCTTGATCAGGTTACCTAAGGTAAGGTAAGGCAAGGTGCCTATCTAGGTAGGTAGCTTAGCACCCTAAGTACCTTACCTATCTATCTAGGTAGGTATCGGGCTACCTTAAGGTAATTGGAAAGGTAAAGTACCTATGCCCTGAGCCACCTTACCTAAGGCACCTACCTAGGTATGATACCTAACCACGCTGATGCCGCCGTTGTACTGCTGCCTGTCACATGCAACTGGAACAGCCAGTCAAAAGCTCAACCCGCTAACAATTTCAGACACAGCACGCTCGCTGCCCTGCAGGGAAGCAAGGCAGCGGGCAGCGGGCGGCGGAGAGCACCCAACGTCTGTCCCAGTGGAGAGTGCTTGGGTGGACGTGGACGGCGCCCCGAGTAGCCATGCATGAGGTGTACGGGCAGTGTGTGTGTGTGTGTGTGTGTGTGTGTGAGAAGCGGAGCCCAGCGAGAGCCCCGCCAAAAACGCCGACCAAATTTATATTATTGCCATTTTTTTTGCTTTCCCCTCCAAGACGGACCCCAGTCTCTTCACCATCGTGGGCTTGCTGCCTCACTTTCTCTGACAAGTTCCTTTGTTTTTTTCCCTACTCCCTCTCTGTCCGCAACTCTCCGCGACCCATATCATGCCCACGACGGCCAGTCTCTGCCCCCAGTAGACTGCACTCACCCGCATCCATCCTCCGCCTTTTAATCCCCTCGCCGACGCGCGCTCGCTTACTCTGGCGCCCCGAGCAGTCGACAGTCCTACTAGCAGACAGGGCATCCCGTAGAGTGTTAAAAAAAAGTACCCCTCAGAACAACAGACGCCAACTCTTATCCGCCTCTCCCCACGTCACCCTTTTCGCGGTCCGACACCATCCCACCGCCCCGACTGTCTTGGTCTTGGGGCTGGTAATCGCAGTCTCGAAAAACAAAACACATCCACCGACTCGGACACAAAAGATTCTTGCTCGCAGTCGCAATCATGTCCATGCTGCCGCCAGACGTCCACGCAGAGCTGTCCCAGCTCCTGCAAGCTCTGCAATCCCCCGAGAACACGGTCCGGACACAGGCTGAAGACCATCTCCAGAACAACTGGACCGCCACCCGCCCAGAGGTCCTGTTGATGGGCTTGGCCGAGCAGATCCAAGTTGGCGCTGATGCTTCGGTATGTTTCTGCCTCGCTCCAACATCTCTGGCCCCCCTCACCTCGCTTGCCCTGCCCCTCTTCTGCCTCTGCCCCTCGCGTCGCGACTTTGGGCTAACCGCGCACCGCCTTCTAGACACGCTCGTTCGCAGCCGTAATTTTCCGGAGAATCGCTTCCAAGACCCGCAAGAATGAGCGCGGCGAACTTGTTGACATGTTCCTGTCCTTGTCCAAGGACCAGGCTGCCGTCATTCGCCAGAAACTTCTCGAGAGCCTTGGAGGGGACTTTCAGCGTGCTGTACGGAATAAAATCAGCGACGCTGTCGCCGAGCTCGCGAGGCAGTACACCGAAAACAGTACGTCGTCCGCACCCGCATCGTGCTACTGATGCCCCCTACCCCGAAAGCCCCGACCTTGACCCTGATCGTGCGCCTAACACCATGGCAGATGACTCCTGGCCCGAACTTCTCGGAGGTCTCTTCCAGCTTAGCATAGCTCCCGACGCCGAGAAGCGAGAGACTGCATTCCGTGTCTTCGCTACCACCCCAGGTGTCATCGAGAAGCAACACGAGGAAAACGTCATTCAAGCCTTCCAGAAGGGCTTCAAGGATGACTCCGTTCAGGTATGCCCATTCCGAGATCGCCCACCCGCGATGCCGACTCACATGTCACCAGGTGCGCCTGGCCGCCATGGAGGCCTTTGCTGCCTTCTTTAGGAGCTTGGGAAAGAAGTCGCAACCCAAGTACTATCCTCTTATCCCCGACGTCCTCAACATACTACCGCCCATCAAGGACAGCCACGACTCCGAGGACCTCAGTTCTGCTCTCGTTGCGCTTATCGATATGGCCGAGACTGCGCCCAAGATGTTCAAGCCCCTCTTCCACAACCTTGTCCAGTTCAGTGTGTCTGTTATCCAGGACAAGGAGCTCGACAACCTTTGCCGCCAGAACGCGCTCGAGCTGATGGCGACCTTCGCCGACTACGCTCCGTCGTTGTGCCGCAAGGATGCCACTTACACCAATGACATGATCACCCAGTGCCTTAGCCTCATGACTGATCTCGGGGAGGATGACGACGATGCCGCTGAATGGCTTGCTTCGGACGATGTGAGTCATTTGTGCGTGATGATGGCTCGGCAAATGTGCTAATTGACATCAGCTCGACCAAGAAGAGAGCGACCAGAACCACGTTGCCGGAGAGCAGTGCATGGACCGCCTAGCCAACAAGCTTGGCGGCCAGACGATTTTGGCGCCGACTTTCAACTGGCTTCCCCGCATGATGACCTCGATGGCCTGGAGGGACAGGCACGCGGCTCTCATGGCCATTTCCGCCATCTCTGAGGGTTGCCGGGAATTGATGATTGGTGAGCTCAGCCAGGTCCTTGACCTTGTTGTGCCTGCCCTCAAGGATCCCCACCCCCGTGTGCGCTGGGCTGGTTGCAACGCCCTGGGCCAGATGAGCACCGATTTCGCACCCAAGATGCAGACGGACTACTACGACCGTGTTCTCAAGGCCATTATTCCGGTACTTGACTCTCCCGAGGCTCGTGTCAAGTCCCATGCCGCTGCCGCTCTGGTCAACTTTTGCGAGGAGGCCGAGAAGTCTATTCTGGAGCCGTATCTCGACGAACTGCTTTCTCACCTCTTCCAGCTTCTGCAGAACGAGAAGCGCTACGTCCAGGAACAAGCGCTGTCGACGATTGCGACGATTGCGGACGCCGCCGAGGCAGCCTTCTCCAAATACTACGACACGCTCATGCCCCTGTTGGTCAGTGTTCTACAGAGAGAGAATGAGAAGGAATTCCGCCTCCTTCGCGCAAAGGCCATGGAGTGCGCTACTCTGATTGCATTGGCTGTTGGAAAGGAGAGACTGGGACAAGATGCAATGACCTTGGTTCAGCTGCTCGCAAACATTCAGCAAAACATCACGGATCCTGATGACCCGCAGGCCCAGTATCTCATGCACTGCTGGGGCCGTATGTGCAGAGTTCTCGGGCAGGAGTTCCTCCCGTTCCTCCCCAACGTTATGCCCCCGCTCCTCGAGCTTGCCAGCGCCAAGGCCGATATCCAGCTCCTGGATGACGATGATCAGGTCGAGCAGATTCAGCAAGAGGATGGCTGGGAGCTTGTTCCTCTCAAGGGCAAGATGATTGGTATTCGAACTAGCACAATGGAGGACAAGAACATGGCCATCGAGCTTTTGGTTGTGTACGCCCAGGTTCTCGAAGGCAGCTTCGCCCCCTATGTGGCCGAGATCATGGAGAAGATTGCCCTCCCGGGCTTGGCCTTCTTCTTTCACGACCCCGTCAGGTTCATCTCTGCCAAGTTGGTGCCGCAGCTCCTCAGCTCTTACAAGAAGACTTACGGAAGTCCTTCGAACGAATTGAACGGACTGTGGGCTGCTACCGTGGATAAGCTTCTCGAGGTGCTCACTGCCGAGCCCGCCATCGATACTCTCGCCGAAATGTACCAGTGCTTCTACGAGTCCGTTGAGGTGGTTGGCAAGGAGTGTCTGTCGGCGGACCACCTCTCCAGGTTCATTGACTCGGTTCACTCTGCTATCGAGGACTACAAGGACCGTGTCGCTCAGCGTGCCGAAGACAAGGAGGGCGCGACGGCTGAGGACGCGGAGGATGAAGCCGAGGATGTTCTCCTTGCCATCGAGGACGACCAGACGCTTCTATCTGATATGAACAAGGCGTTCCATGCTATCTTCAAGAACCATGGCGCCGCCTTCCTGCCGGCTTGGGAGCGCCTGATGAGCACCTATGAGGGCTTCTTGAAGTCGGAGGACCCGACGCAGCGCCAGTGGGGTCTCTGCATCATGGACGATGTCTTGGAGTACTGTGGACCGGAGAGCCAGAGATATGCCAACTACATCACTCAGCCCCTCATCGATGGCTGCAGGGACTCGTCACCAGCCATCCGGCAAGCCGCAGCATACGGCATTGGTGTTGCTGCGCACCGGGGCGGTGCCCCCTGGGCCCAGTTCCTTGGCGGTGCCATCCCATTTCTTTTCCAAGTGACACAAGTCCCCGAGGCGCGGAGCGAGGACAACGTCTACGCGACAGAGAACGCCTGTGCCGCCATCGCGAAGATACTCCACTACAATGCCAGCGCCGTTCAGGATCCCAATGGCATTGTAGCGCAGTGGATCGAGACGCTACCCGTGGCAAACGACGAAGAGGCGGCCCCGTATGCTTACGCTTACTTGGCTGAGCTGATTGACCAGTATGTTTTTTCCCGTGAAAGAGGTGTAGAAATAGCAGCTAACAACTTTTAGGCAACACCCGGCGGTTATTGGCCAAGCCGGCAAGATTTTTGTCTTTACTGCGCAGGCTTTGGAGGCAGACACACTCCAAGGACAAACCGCCAGCCGCGTTGTGGCCGCCATCAAGGCTCTCCTTTCTTCAGCGAGCGTAGATCCCACGCCTTTGCTGCAGCAGTTCTCACCCGAGGCCCAACGAACGATCATGGCGTACTTCTCCTAGGTTATTTGGAGGGCCCGCTAGGGTTTGAGTGAAGCGAAGGAAGCCCGGCACTTGGTGCCCAGGGACAGCGAGGTGTCGCACTAGAAGGAGGCAGTCAAGATGATACCAGGCACGAAATGAGGAAAACAAAGGTCCCCAAACGCTTCAAGCGTCATGGACACAGCGACAGCTTAGGACTTTGAATAGTTTCCACGCCAAACAAAAGTTAGCATGGGAGGAGATGGACAGCGCGGGATGGGGATGTGTTGGACGGTGGACATGTTGGCAGGAGGGCCGGTATGGGTCGTCCCCTCGTTTTCTTCCGCCGCCCTCTGGTGGCGCACACTGATGCCGATACGATGATATAAAGGAGAGAAATGTTTTGCAGATAGAAATTCAAGCAGATATGACTACGAACCTATGCGAAAGGCAGGCGAGGCGACTACGGGCAAGTCTTCTCGAGGGACGTTGACCGGTTTGACAAGGACTCCGACAGGGACGGCAGACATGCTCCGGAACGGAGGAGCCGTAATTTTGGACCCGATAGATCACGGTCGAACACTCGGGAGATTTGGGGAAGAGGACGAAGACTGAGATGGTGGCGGATTGATCAGTTAGGTGATTGGCTGGCGGAGGGATGTCGGAGACGAGCGTCCGCCAGGACGAAGATGACGGCGAAATGCTAGCTCATCCCCCCAGGAAAAAATGGGCAAATGGAATTGCCATGTTCGCCATGCGATTCCAAGATGGGGGGTACGCCTACATGTCTCACGACACCCAATCACCGTCAGTCCGAAAAGACGGCAAAGCCACCCACCGACATGTTACTCTTACTCCACCGATCACGTCGATCATTTTCCCTCCCCTGTGTCCTTTTCTTTCTTTCTTCTTTAGTTCGGTCTGGCATGTCTGACCGCCCTCGGAGCTCCTGTCAAACACGCGCAGGTCTCTCGTTCCGCCCGACTTAACAATCTTCATAGGGGCAGGCTCGACGACCAGAACGCGATATTCTTCCCAGAATAAGAATCTGGTCTGAAGGCGATTTGCGGTCGACAGACGTCGCCAGTTCGTGCAAGAGCCGACCATCTAGCTCTCGGACCATCTCGCCGTGACGGGATAGCTCCAGGGGCCAACGGCAAAGACTTCTTCTGCGCGTACATAAGGTACTCTTGCCTTGCGGCGCATCTCTGGCGGCTGCCGATCCTGCAAATGCACCCCCGTTTGTACGGCGGATGGTGGCGCGAAGGAGCTGCCACGTTTTCACCGGCCGCAGCAGCGCAGCTATGGGGAGTCGGAAAGTAAGATGTTGCGGAAGAGTAGGAAGACTGGGAAAGTTTGGAATTCCATCGGCGCATGGCTGGCCGGCGCGCACGATGGCACAGGCACGGGATCTGAATTTGCAGTGCACGTCTACGACACGCGCCTCGAAGAGAGATTGCAGGGCGTCGGCCAACGGGCAACACACTGGGCATTACGGCTTGTTGATCCTTGCTGCTTCCGGAGCAATCGTCGGCTTGTCACATGGCGGGCGCAGGGCAGCTGGCTCGGCGCCTGGAGCAGCACAGCGCCACACACACTACAGGGCACTTTTCGGTTTGTTGTTATAACTTTCTGTCTGAGTCAAGTGGGTGTGCGGAAGATTGTTGGATTTTTGACGCTCGCGTTGGCGTGTGGCTGCTGTATCAAAGTGACAACAGCCGGAATTCGAAGGCTGAAGGGGGCCCTAGGACGGGAGGCGGCCGAGACAACTCACCAGAGGATGTTGGGGTTGCGAGTCGGCAGGCCGGCGATCAGTTGCGCAGCGCGAGGTGGGATGGGACCAACGGTTCTTTCGCAGTTCGGGGCTGGCGATGCGTCCCAGGTGCGTCGTGGTTTGTTATGGCGCCCCTTGTCTGATGTGGTGCGGGTTGGGCTGTCTGAAGATTGGGAGAGATGACGAAATGGATTTCCGAGGACGCCCAAACCTTGTCTGCCAGATAACCGTGCTTGCAGGATGGCAGTTGGGAGAAGGAAAGCCGGCCGTGTACGTACGGGGGCACGGGATGTTCCCAGCTCGCAACGGTTTCGGCTAGCTGGAGTCGCCTCTGTGGCAAGCGCCTTTCCAATGTTTCCTTGATGGCGTTGCCGGTCGGTTTCGTGCTGCATCTTCGGGCGAAAGCGAGGCCAGCCGCCGGGGGCTGCGCGTGGACCATGCATGGTGTTGTGCAGCAATTGTGCCTCGCCCCAGGCACAGAGCCCACGCGCTCCGGCTTTGTCTTGGTTGCGCTGGTTGATGGTTGATTCCTCATCACGTCGCCATGAAGACCCATGGATGGTGGATTGGCGCTGGTAAGGTACCTACCTAGGTAATTCAAGGTTGAGTTGCTATTTGCTAGGTACCCGACCTTTTAAGGTGCCTTATACGCAGCCAATGGAACCCCGCCAACACCCACTCGGAATGGTGTTTTGAAAGTTACTTCCCCGTGTTCCTCCACTCAGAGCTCGTACCTGAAGGTTCCTAGCTTATCTTCCTTAGGTAAGGTTTCCAACCTAGGTACCTAGGTAAGTTGGGGGAAGTGGAGCTGCTTAGGTAAGGCAATCACGGCCACTGGATGGCTCCATCCCGTTCCTCACATTTCGGTCTTTGCTTGCTCTTTTCCATGGTGCGCGCCCAGGCGTCGACTTGACTCAACCCAGCCGGAGCTTCTCGTCCCCAGGCGGCACGCGGGGCATCGGATCTTATCTCGTCCAAGTGAGGTACCGTTCTTGGAGGTAACCAGGGCACCTTGCCTTACGCAGCAAGGCACCTCACCTGGGTCAATGAAAGCCTCTGTTTCCCCCATCCCGGCCGATCCCACCCTCCCACTCGCGAGAAGCCTCTCTCCGGCGAGCGTGGACAAGAGCAGGACAAGCAAGGCAGGCGGTTGATTGCCTACACGGCACGGCGCTGCGCTGCGCTGCGCTGCGCCTGACTGCCCAAACCTCCTCGCTGGGTGCTCTCCGCCTGGCAGTCCCTAGGTACCTTAGGTACATAGCGTGGTACCTAGGCCTGGGGCGGGCTTGGACGACGGTGCCAGCACCGCTACCAGCCGGCTGCACCCTGTCGTGCCCAGGTATTGACAGGTACCTGTACCCAAGGTACTACCTACGGTACCTGCAAGACCTATGCGTGGTGGATGCCCGTAGCCTCTACCAGCACATCGCAGCAAGGGACACCTCGCCACGGGTATGGGTATGTGAGGTGCTAGCAAACTCGACCTTACAGGCGGTCCATCGACTTTCGCGCCGCCCCCAAAGTCCAAAGTTCCCCCCTCCTTTCCGTCCACGGCCGCCGACAACTCCATCTCCTCTCTCCCCGCCACATCCTATTATCCTCAATCCTCTACGACCTTCCACCACCGCTGCCTCCACCACCTTCGTCCTCCGGCCCCGAAGCTTCTCAATCCCGATAAGTGACCACACGCCCGATCGACATCCCGCTTCGTCCATCGCTGCCCTGCCTGCTGCAAATCCCTCGCCAGCCGACCGTCGCCTTTTCTGCCCCGCGACATCCCAGTACCGATCCATGTGACAGACGTCCACCGACCGCTGCAGCCTCCTTTCTTCCCTCAAACGACGGCTGCCTCTGCTACATCCTGACCGCTCTTCCCAGCTGTCCGCCTCGAAGAACCGCCCGTATTGACGCGACATTCCTCCCCCCCGACCGCATGCACAGGTGGCACCATTTGAGCCGGCGCCTCGGGAGAGAAAAGTACAAGCTGGACGGACGGCTGAGATAATCGGATACGCTTCGACGATTTGGGCGCCCCACACCGAGTCCGCACGATACCATCGCGTCCCGACACCGAATGCGACGGACCAACACCGATGCGCTCGCCATGGAGGCCTTCTACCCCCAGCTCACCCCCCAGGAGCTGCAGCGACAGATGTCGCAACAGTCCCAGCAGCGCCAGATGCAGCCATCTCAACCCGGTGGCCCTGCATTTCAGCGCATGAACCAGCCTCACGATATGAACGTCATGGGCGGCGGCGACTCCCTCGACGACATCATTCGAGATAACCATCATGAACTACAACGCCGCCGTAGCATACACCAACCCCAACCGCAATCCCACCAACCCTTCATGTCCCAGAACCAGTCGGGCCAAAATACAGGCGATAGAAGGATGTCCTTGATGGAATTCGGCACTACCGACAGCCAGCTGATCAACTACCCCTTCCAAAACCCTGCCATGAACGGCGAGTTCGCCAACATGGCTGGCCAGATGGGCAACACCATGGACGCCACAATGGATAACGGTATGGCAGGTAGTGTGGGAGCTATGGGCGGCAATGTGCCTGGCAACATCTCGATACCCGGCCCCATGGACGCATATGCTGGTCAGGACGGGCTGCAAATGTCTCCCACCAATGCCTTCGCCACTTTTTCTCCCGACATGATGAATTCCATGATGCCGCCTGGTTTTTCCAACATGTCAGTTCCCGCGATGCCCACCACGACCAGTATGAACATGTACGGCTCAACACCAATGGCCAACGCTTTCCCGAGCCCTATCAACACCAACAACGAAATGCCCATGGACATGACGGCGGATGAGACATCCGTAACGGGGCCCCAAAGTGCTCTCGACACCCCGTTAGATCTGACGTCTGCCGACAACGACCCTATGAGCATGGGTCAGCAATATCAGCCCCTCACAGATCACAACAACAACAACGACGGCAGCAATAGCAGCGGCAGCAACAACAATAGTAGCCTCCGCCCTAACCCTCCTGCTGCCAACTTTGGGCCCAGTCCGAAGACCGCAGCACAGGCAACGCCGTCATCGATATCAAGGGAACTGTCGACCAACTCGACAAATAAGTCCTCACAGTCACCCAACAACAGGTCGTCATCCATATCAACCCAAATCGCCACCGCGCAGCAGACCGCAACCACCACCCCCGCCATGGGACCCCCAACTCCTCGTACGGAGGCCAAGGAAAAGAACGTTTACTCAAAGAGCGGATTTGACATGCTACGAGCGCTGTGGTATGTGGCCACGCGGAAGGACCCCGAGATTCATCTTGGCGCCGTCGATATGTCATGCGCTTTTGTTGTCTGCGATGTTTCACTCAACGACTGCCCAATCATTTACGTGTCCGACAATTTCCAAAATCTGACCGGCTATAGTCGTCATGAGATTGTTGGACAAAACTGTCGCTTCCTGCAAGCCCCCAACGGCAACGTCGAAGCGGGCTCCAAACGCGAGTTCGTCGATGACGCCTCTGTTTACAATTTAAAAAAGAAAATCGCCGAGGGTCGCGAGGTTCAGCAAAGCTTAATCAACTATCGCAAAGGCGGCAAGCCGTTTCTCAATCTTCTGACCATGATACCTATCCCCTGGGATGACCCCAACGAAGTGCGGTTCTTTGTCGGCTTCCAGATCGATCTGGTCGAGTGCCCGGACGCCATCTCGCAGGGCCAGGAGAGTGGTGGCGTCAAGGTCAACTACAAACACAGTGACATTGGTCAATACATCTGGACGCCGCCGGCGGCCAATAACGTCGAGCCCGACAACGGTCAAACGCTCGGCGTCGACGATGTCTCCACTCTGCTCCAACAATTCAATCCCAAGGGCGTCGTGTCTGATTGGCATAAGCAGTCTTGGGACAAGATGCTTCTTGAAAACACAGATGACGTGGTCCACGTTCTGTCTTTGAAGGGGCTCTTTTTGTATCTCTCTCCGTCCAGCAAGCGGGTTTTGGAGTACGATGCGAAAGAGTTGGTTGGCAACTCTTTGTCTACCGTCTGTCATCCCTCTGACATCGTGCCTGTCACTCGAGAACTCAAGGACGCTACCGCCGGCAATTCTGTCAACATTGTCTATCGCATAAGACGAAAACAGAGCGGCTACACCTGGTTCGAAAGTCACGGATCACTTTTCTTTGAACACGGCAAGGGCAGAAAATGTATCATTCTGGTAGGAAGAAAGCGGCCGGTATTTGCCTTGAGCCGAAGAGACCTGGAGGCCCACGGTGGTATCGGCGACAGCGAACTGTGGTCCAAGATTTCCGTGTCTGGCATGTTTTTGTATGTGTCTTCCAACATTCGATCCCTCCTCGACCAGCATCCAAACGACTTCATTGGCACAAGTATGCAGGACCTAATGCGGAGGGAGAGCCGTGCTGAATTTGGCCGCGCCATCGAAAAGGCCAGAAGGGGTAAAATTGTTACGTGCAAGCACGAGGTGCACAACAAGCGAGGGCAGGTCCTCCAGGCGCAAACCACTCTTTATCCCGGAGACGCGACGGAAGGCCAGAAGCCAACATTCCTACTAGCTCAGACCAAGCTGCTGAAAGCCTCGTCTAGAGCAATTGCGCCGGCAGCCACACCACCAGGAAGTGTCAAGTCCTCAAACCAAGCCAACATCCATGCTGCGCAGTCGAACAACGTCACGGACTTGCAAAAAAGCGGTCCAATATCTACCTCGGGTGCCGCTACTGTGCCAGGTTCCCAGGAAGCGGCGCTGGCGGCAGACGACAACATCTTCGACGAGCTGAGGACAACTAAGTGCTCCAGCTGGCAGTTTGAACTGCGGCAGATGGAGAAGGTCAACAGGATCCTCGCAGAAGAACTGGGCGGTCTGCTGTCAAACAAGAAGAAGAGGAAGCGCAGAAAGGGTGTTGGTAACGTTGTCCGAGACTGCGCAAACTGCCACACCCGTAATACGCCTGAATGGCGGCGCGGCCCTAGTGGCCAAAGAGATTTGTGCAACAGCTGTGGTCTACGCTGGGCGAAGCAGGTGAGAAGCGCCGAGCCCTCAGTGGCAGATCATCAGTTGGAGGACAATAGTGTTAATCAGGAGTAGGTTGGACGTGTATCGCCGCGCAATTCTTCTCGGGGAGGGGCAAACACCAATGCCGACGCAGTCAGCAAGAAGTCGACCTCGCCGAACCATTCATCTCAGTTGCTGAATGAAGTCAAAGCCAGCAGCAGTACACCAGCGCGACCCAGTGACGGATCTTCTGGCAAAGCGACACCCGCCACGACTGTTTCCAAAGGTCACAAGGCCATGCCTCCTCTGAGTCAACCGCTGCTGGAAGGTGGGAGTAGAGGCGGCATGACATCAATACGAGAATGAGTAATGAGCTCTCTCCAAGCCATTTGTCGCCGCCAGTCAAACCAAAATTGCTTTTGATTGCATATCCCCCTTGAAGATACCACTACCATTTTGTTGTTTGAGCCTTTTTAGGCGACGGCCAGGTATGAATCGAGTGCCTGACGCGGGCGCCGGAAGGAAAACTGACCATGATTTTTGGATTATTGATGTTCGAGAGAGACTTTGGTGATGATTTGATTCACGATAAACAACATGCACAGGCGTTTCTGGGATGGATGGGGCCAGGGGCCATGCCAATTTCCCGCTACAGCTCTTGTCACAGTCGCATTTCACGCGCATGACTGGCACTTGCGTCTTCGACAAGAGCGTCGACTTCATTTTGGTTGGACAGCTTCTTGACTGGTCTTTTCCCTCCTTGGAAGACAGGGAGAGCGGTGGAGTTCGAATGTATTTCTCTAGCGGCTGACACTCGCCTGGAGGTCTATGAGCCTGCCAGTAACGCCGTTGCAATAGGGATGGTGGCTGGCTGCGGCAGCTGCCAGTATGGAGGGATGGAACTAGCAAAAGGAGGCAGGCAAGTCGACGAAGGGCTGGCTTCTGCAGCCGTGTTATTCTATTCTCTACAGCGTTTGCCGACGCCTTTGTATCTCGTCGAATGTGTGACGCTTGGTCACACGAAGCCTTTTGGGATGGGCGGTCTGGGAGCAGTAGGGAAATGACGATGGTCCTGGCCATACGAATGAAGTTAGTTGAATGACACACGCCTTTGGACACCCCCCGCTCGCTCTGCTTGTGTAAATCGCCATGCCAGTGTAGCCTACTTTCCGTTCATGGCACCGGGGAGAGGTTTCCTTGGACAGGCCGCGTGTTAGCAGCTTCGACTTCGACCAATGTGTCCGGGTGCTAGGCAAGCTACCTCATTCCAACGTTTCACACCATTCTCTCTCATAGTTGGTTGTATGGGGGTGAACAGTTGGTTGTTTGGTTTTGCGGGAGACACATCAACACACCTTTGATACTTGGACAAATGTTGGTCAGGCATTTTTTGCCTAATTTTCTTTTCTCTTCATTTCTTACGGAACCTTTTATATACGCCTCTCCTGTTCAGATGCCGCTAACTGCCTTTCCTGCCTTGACATTGGCAGGGGTATCTCTAGCCGTTCTACCCATTCCATGCCACCACAGGACCAATGATTTGCAGAACTGCAATTTTAAACAACCCGTGAAACCAGACGCTCTCGCATCGAAAAAAAAAAAAAAACAAGAACCCCGCCAATGAAGAAACCGAAATATGTGCCATGACCACACTGGGCATGAGTCAATATGATGTACCGCTGCTTCTGCGATTCCAACGCGGATGCCCAAAGAGAGAGACAGAGTGTGGGTTGCGCCAAAAGAGTGTAAGGACCTTGTTCCATGTCCAGGAGACGCAGAAGAATGGGTGCGATGTCGTCGAATGTGAGCAGACAAATTGACCGACTCCCTAGGTCAAGCCATTTCGCAGGCTGGCCTGTGAGTTCATGTCTCGTTCCGTGCAAGACACGAGGTCGAGCATGTCGCCATTGCACATTAAAAGTGTGAACACTTTTGCTACCTTTCGGCGAGCAAGTGGTCAACACAATGAGAGTTAAATTTTGATAGCGGATGTTTGGATTGTCTGCTGCGAGAAGCTGCTGAAAGCACCGAACGACCCAAACGTGCTGTGAGCCTGTACGCGCTGTTGGTAGCCAGACGTGGTGAAAGCCTGTGAAGACTGGGCAGGAAGTTGATGGCTAGACGGCATGCCGCTAGGGACTGCTGCTTTCGGGGGAGATGAGCATAGTCGTTTCCCAGAAAGCGTTGCAATGGGAGACACTTCTTTCGGAGGCGACGCCGGGCGTCGGTATCCAGAGATCGAAGCAGTGGAAAGCGCTGCTTTCATAGGGGAGGGGGTTCTCCAGCAATCTCCAAGCGTGCTGGAGATATTGGTAGAGTCCTGTCTCGGGGCCTTGGAAACCAGA
Organism: Colletotrichum tropicicola; assembly: GCA_025962755.1. Taxonomy (NCBI): domain Eukaryota; kingdom Fungi; phylum Ascomycota; class Sordariomycetes; order Glomerellales; family Glomerellaceae; genus Colletotrichum; species Colletotrichum tropicicola. The sequence continues at coordinate 26,430 of JAOWMA010000359.1, forward strand.
GTCTCGGCCGGCGTCAAGGGGAAAAGAGAACTGATGGCGTCGACACGCATCTCGAGAAGAGGACGAGAGGTCGAGGGCTTAGAGAGGAAGTTGCCGGGCTCAAAGGACTTTCTCTGCTTGCTCGATCCGTAGCGAAGAGGAGGGCGCGAGGCGGCTTGAACAGCTAGCTTAGTAAGCTGAGCCTGATAAGCGGTGTTCACCATGTCCTGCACATAGTCGTCCAGGTAGTGGTGGCTGAGGCGTCCGGCCCATTCTTTATGGTTGAGAAAAGCTGGGTCTGTCCAGCAAGCGGCCGTGTTGTCCTTGAAGGAGTAGACCTCGACGACCCAGCCGCGTGTGAGGGCTCGTTCGACGTACAGGGGAAATCCTCCAGAGGCGCCGGTCCTATTGTCGTTGCCGTCTCCGGTGGCAAGAACCATGACACCGGGCTTGTAGTCGAAGATGCTGTCGCCCATCCGGATCTGAAGTGATTCATCGACACTTTGCTCCTGGTAGAGGGGTTTGTCGGGGCGATATGATTCATCAGAGTCCGAGTATGTATCGAGGTTTTGATCCTTGACAACACGTGTAAGAATCTTGACTGTGTAGTTTTCTTCCCTGGCATCATCCGAGTACTTGGGCTCGTTGCCGAAAGGTTTTCTGGAACCAAGAAGATGGCGCATCGTGACTTTCCTGTCGCGTTCCAAAATGTCCCGTAGTTTGCTGAACTGGATACAGGCAGGCAAGGGCGTGTGCGATGCCACTTGGAGTTTCTTCTTCAGCAGTTCATAGAAGCTTATTACGGTGTTGGAGCCGTCGATAAAGACATGGATCCCCTCACCGTGCTGCTCCGGGTAGTTGCCACGAATGTGTTGATCGTGGGTTTTAAAGTTGTTCGCGAGCCGAAGAGACAGAGGTTGCCCCGAAGATGTCGCTGGTCTCTTGGCCAGGTTGCTCTTGAAGATGCGTTCGCTTGCAGAGAAGGAAGCGTCGACGGAGTCAGGGAGTCTAGATTGCTTGGTGGGAGGGGTAGAAGGAGGGGTTGTATCGTCAGACAAGTCTGCGCCTCCATTCAGCTCTAGGTCGAAGATGTCGGAGTCTCCGTTGGACGAAGCCGAGTCCGATTGGTATTCAGAATCACTGGAGGTGTCGACTAACGGAGAGGCGGGCAAGGTGGCAATGTGGACGGCGTTGGCCTTGGCTTGAGCCTTGGCCTTGCGCTTGGCGGCGGTCTTCTTCTGAGTCTGCCGAGAGCCCATTTTGTCGGTGACAATATGGTACGGGAAGAGGACGAGCGAGCTAAATGACGTGCTCTTGGTGGAGGCAGGGGGCTGTTCAAAAGGCTGTTCTTCAGTCGGATCTGGAAGATGTCGCCGAATGTCGAGAAAGGTAAAGATCTTGGTGAAGTCGCCGAGTTGTGCGGATGAATATAATGAAGACGAAGGCGGGAAGTCAAAAGGCGTCTGAGAAGATGGGCTCGATATGTTTGGGCTAACTTGTCGACGTCTCTGACGAGGCTTCCGCCGGGAAATTGAAGACGCCATGATGGTTATATGGGCGAGACGACATCTGTCTCCGACAGGGCTGGACTAACCCAGCTGTTCAGGGCTTGCGTTGAACCGGGATCGGTCTGAGGTCAACCGGGAACTGATGACTGGCCGCACCTCGAGGTTATCGTGAAGCGTGGTAAGTTTGCCGTCAGACCTTGGGCTCCCGGTGTCAACGGGGGCAGGTCGGGAGAGTTTGAGGCACACGTCCCGGGAATGGCAGGCGAGGTTTCGTTGGAAGGGACGAAGATACCACGGCTGAGATCAAGTCCACGGGTCGAGACGAGGCTGCACCTGAAGTTTCCGTATATGGCTCAAAGTCAAAAAAGAATCTGAAAAAACAGGCGAAGAAAAAAATGCTGCGTGTATCTCCGAAAGAAAAAGGCACCCAGTCCAAGGAACACCAAAACTAACGCCGCTCGATGCGGTGGCAAAGGTACCAAGAGAACGGCAACGGGGGAAGAAGGGACGGAAGCACAACCAAGAGACGCAACGGGGCGACCAAGGATTGGAGACTGAAGTCGGATTCCTCGGGAGGGAAAGGGGGGTTTTTGAGGGTGATTTCGAAGGGCTTTTGACGGGCGGGAGGCGAAATGGTGGGAGGAGGTGAAGAGAGGTGGAAGTCGGCAAGTTGAGAACGTCAGCAGTTGGCAGCTAGCCGCGCCGCGCTTGAGGCTCAATTAGCGTGCTCGTCTGCATGGACGTGACGGGGGAACCGATTCCCAGTGGCTGCCCGGGTCGCCGGGGAGGGGGGAATCAGATCTGCGGTACGTAACAGTGCTTTTGCTCAAGGTACCTTAGGTACTTTGGGTGGCGCAGGTAGGTACGGTACCTACCTAGGTAAGGTGACGGGAGGTAAGGTGCCTTACCTTAAGGTACCTAGGTAGGTGCCTAACGAGCATGTGGGGCAAGGGTCCTTCCCTCCACGGGACCGGGAGGCGAAAGTGACTCTTGCCGGGACGTCTTGGCCGGGGAGGGAGGAACCTTCACCAAGCTGGGTGGCTCGACTGAGTTCTCTACGAAAAACCTTGTCGCGCGGTCTGGAGGCCATCGCCGGGTCTGAAGCAAGTCACTGCTGCCAATCAGCCTCGTGGGTGGCGTGCGCTTCAAACTCAGGATTGTTGATGCGCGATGAATCGCCCGTGCCGGTAATGGTAATGTTATACAGTACTTATATGAGCCCCTGGTTCCCGTGAACTCCAACCCAAAAAGGTATCGCAATAATAGTCCGAATCCACCGAAACTCCTCTCCCGCCTGCCCTGGAAAGGGCTCTACTCTCTGCTCCACGTGCCTCGTTGCTCCAGCGCGCATCCCACCCAGTCCCTCTACGCGGCGCGCGTCTTGGACGTCCGCAGACTCGTGTGCGCGTGGTAAATGTCTTCGAGGTAGTTGGCCTTTTTGGCCTCTTCGGCCCTCTCAGCCTCGGCTTCGCGGGCCTTTCTCGACGCAACCCGGGCGGCGCGTTGCTCCTTCATCAGGCGTTCGTGCTCGTCCAGGTCGCCGTCCTCGCGCATCTGGCGCGTCTCCTGGGCGTGGCTCTTCCAGTACAGCGCCCAGGCGTCGCTCGCCCAGTCGCGCAGCTCCTCGCGCGTCTTGCCCTGGGTGACGTCGTCGATGGCCATCTTGGTCTTGAGTTCCTTCTGCTTGGCAACGGAAAAGGCCTTGGCGCGGCTGGTGCGCTCCGCCAGCCATTCCGGGTTGCTCTTGGCAAGGTAGGCGAGGCTGTGGCCCGTGTTGGCGCTGTCCGGGGCGAGGCCGTCGTCGGGGCGGGCGACGGGCGGTGTGGTGAAGAAAATGATTCTGCCGTTCTCGTCCGTGTTGTAGCGGCTGCGCACCTCCTCGGGGATCTGGTCGTTGATCTGGTCGGGCAGAACAAACACCTCGGGGGGCCGCGGCGGGTTGTAGGCGTTGTTTGGCGGCATGGCGCTCGGGGTGGACGCCATGGGGGTGCGGGCTGCAGCTGGGTGAGGCTGCATTGGGTGGTGGTTGAACGTCGGGCCCAGAGGATTTGCTGGCATCATTTGCGGATGCATCTGGTGGTGCTGTGGGACGGGCGCTTGGGCCTGCGGGTGCTGCTGGTGCTGGTGCTGGTGCTGGTGCGGGTGCGGGTGCTGCTGTTGCGGGTGCTGTTGGTGCTGTTGGTGCGGGTGCGGGTGCTGGTGCTGGTGCTGGTGCTGGTGCTGGTACTGCGGCGGCGGCGGCGGCGGCGGCGGCTGGTGCTGCTGAGGATGGTGCTGGAACTGGTGGGGATGGTGCTGTGGGTGCTGCTGCTGCTGCTGCTGCTGCTGCTGGTGGTACGGGCTTGGCACAAATCCCTGCTGCTGGTACATGGGACGGATGGGCTGCTGCGGAGAGTGCGACGCCTGGTGAGGAATCTGGGGCAGCGGCACCGGCGTCTGGTGAGGCACCGCGACAGGAGACGCCGACGCGTGCTGGGGCGTGAACTGCTGCCCGTACATGGCCGGCGACGGCGACGGCGCCGCTCCCATGCCGTGGCCGTACGGCGTCGGCGGGTTGTTCATCGACATGTCGCTGGGTGTTTGCCGCATGGCTTGGAGCACTGAAGGCCGTCGCGCCGTTTCTTGACTCATCTCCAGCGCAGCCGGCGGCGGCGAGGGCGTTGGTTCGGGCGGGGGAGACTCCTGCACGGGAAGAAATCTTGGGTCAGCAGCCGTGATGGCAAAAAAGTGACGCGGGGCGGGGGCGGCGTTGGACAGCAACGCGAATCCCAAGCCCAGCAGAGCGAGAGACGGGTGGAGGTTTGAGGGAGAGTGACGGGTTGCAAAATTTGCTGCGGGCGAGACGAGCTGCATGCAGGGCGCTGTGTGCTATCCCCTACGCGCCGCTCGCTTTATCTTGCCGGCCTGGATAAGGCCGTTGAACGGGAGGGAGGGAAGGGTGTGAGATGAGAGAGAGCAGGGCAAGGCTGTCAGTCGCCCGCGGTGCGATGGTGGCAGTACAAGAGCCCAGGCAAATGCAAAAGAAGGGGGGGAATACAAATGAGCGGGAAATCTATCGCAACTCACGTTTGCCTCGCGCGGCCGCCTATGCACGGCGCCGATGATGGGCGGCGCGTTTGCAGCTCCCCACGTCGGCTTCGGCAGCTCGTCTGTCTCCTTCGCGTCGGCCTGCAGCAGGTGCTTGATCGGGCTGGGCACTTTCTTGAGCCGCCGCGGCTGGTCGAACAGGTCCATCTCGTAGTCCTTCTCTCGCACTTCGTCGGGCACGCAGCTGGCCCACGTCTTGATCTTGTTGAAGCGGCACGTCGCCTCGTTGTACCGAGACTCGCACACGTACACCTCCTTGTCCGCAGGCAGTCCACGCGGCCGACCCTTGTTGAAGCGCGTCACGAACATGACGAAACACCGGTCGAGGACCTCCTCGATCTGGTGGTCGCGATACTGGCCCGTCTTGGCCACCTCGTTCTCGAAAAAGTGCTTCTCGTACCGGTGCACCGTCTGCTCCGGCCGGTAGTACCAGCAGGCGTTGATCCACCGCTGGCCGGCGCGGTCCTGCCACGTGCGGAAGATCTGGGCGACGATGGGCTTGGCCATGTCGTTGACGTTGCGGATGTGCACCCAGTCACCTACGATGCCGTTGTTAGTCCAAGGTGTCTTGCGCAAGTCACCATATCCATTCGCGACGTACCCACTCTCCAGGACTGGCCGTTGTACTGGATCTCAGCCAACGGCAGCTTGCCGTCCTCGTCCCGGAACTCGTCGTCGGGCCTCGACTTCTCCTGTGCCGCCAGCTCGTGCGCTTGCTTTTGCAGCTCCACCGCGGCCTGGTAAATGTCACTGCTCTCCTCATTGTAGTGCTTGGCGTTGTTGAACATGAGGTCGATGTCCTTGAGCACACTGTCGACGTGTGGGTACTTCTTCCTCTTGGCCTTTCTCTTTATGTTGTCCAGCGCAATGGGTTCAGCAATGACCTGGTAGTAGTCCGGGTTCAACGTCTTGTCGGGAAGCTTTTCAAAGGGCTCGATGAGCAGGTCGCCGTCGTCCGACTTCAGCTTGCGGAGACCCTTGATCACGTTGTAGATGCGGGCTTCGAGGGGAGTCAGGACCTTGGGAGGCCGACCGCGCTTCTTATGCTCGTCCTCCTCCCTGACCTCTTCAGCTTGACGCCTGCTGAGCGACGTCTGGCCTCGCCTCCTGCTGCGCCGACGTTTGCCATCATCGTCGGAGTCGTCGTCCTCTTCTTCTTCCTCCTCCTCCTCCTCTTCCTCCTCCTCCTCTTCTTCAGACTCCTCTGGCTCGGGCGAGGATTCCTCGGCGGGCGGTAGTTCGCCCAGGTCTGGCAGCTCGGCCTCCGCGGCCTTGACGGTGCCCTTGGCGACGAGCTTCTGCAGCTCCGCTTTGAGCAGATCCCTGATGATGGTGGCTCCCTTGAAAATGGCGGACGAAGGCCGATTGTACACCTGGGCGTTGTGGCAGATCTGGGCAACATCACGAACGAACTCGGAGAACTCGGTGTACTGCTTTTTACTTATCTTGTGCTGCAGGGCGTTAGCGGGTGAGGTTTTGTACGCACTGTGCCCTGGGGGCGGGGTGACCTACGCGAATCGTGCTGAAGGCGATGGGGTTCTCGATGATCTCGAAATAGTCGGGCAGCTGGCGTTTATTCGGAATGCGCTGGAAGCTGGCAGCCCACCACTCGCCACTGCGACGCCTCCAAGTTAGCAAAGGTGTGCGAAAGGCCCATGCGACTGTGCAGGACATACTCATCGTCCTTGTAGTTGCTCAGGTATGTGTTGAGGGTCTGGATGACGTCCAAGAGGTCGCCGGGCTCGGACTCGACGGGGGAAACGGCGCCGTCGTCGGGGTCTCCGTCTGCATCGGCGTCTGCGTCGACACGGGCGGTGGTCACGCCAGCATCGGCTTCCCCGTCGGCATCGGCATCGCCATCGGCATCCGCCTCTCCGTCTGCTTCGCCGTCCGCATCGGCATCGGCATCGGCATCGGCATGGGCATCGGCATCTGCATCGGCGTGGGCATCGGCTTCGAGGCCGGCTTTGGGGTCGGCGTCAACATCCATTTTCTCGGGAGCGTCCGGTTTCGCGGCGACAGTCGTCGGCTCGTCGGTTTTGGCGGTAGATTCTGCGGAGGCGGGCGCGGGGGCGTCCGTCATCTCGACGTCGTCGGTGACCTTGGCCTCGATGGACTCGCGCACTTCGGGCGCGTCGCTGCGCGTCGAAGACATGGTTTCCAGCGCCACTTCGGATGGCAAAGACGCGGGCTTTGCTTTGGTTCTGGGGGATTAATTGGCGGCGCAAGGGGTCAGGCGGGTAATTGGGCCCTCTGCATTGACGAGCCCGGGGGGAGGACGAGGTTGAGAGCCAGTGTCGCAAAGGGCAAATTTTCCAGCAGGAGACCGTTTAGAGGAAGGAATTGGAGGTTCGCGAAAGCGGCGAGGCGGGAGCTGGCTGAGAGAGTCTGGGCGTGCCCGGGCTGGGGTACAGCGGGTACAAGTGGTGGTCGCCGGGGTGTGTTAGCAGGGAGAGGGCGCGGGACGCGGCAGCAGGTGTCTCGGCTCCACCTCGGCTAACTGGCGCGGACCAGGCGGGCAATTGGACAAGCCGAAGTCTACCTCTCGGCACGGATACCTAAGTACCTAGGTACTACTAGTAGGTAATAGCTATTAGCTAAGTACCTACCTTGGGCAAGGTAAGGTACCGAATGGTAGGTATGATGGTCTGCCTCGGACTCTCCATGTGGCGTTGTGCCTTGAAGTGCCTTCTGGAAGCTCCTTGCCTTACCTCATCTACCTACCTAGTACATTACCCAGGTACCATCCGTACCTATCTTGGTGAGGTAGGTACTTAAGCGGAGAACCTTCCAGCAGCTCGTCTCAACGTCGCTGCTCCAGCGCGTGTCCAGGACACTCGTTCACCCATCGTCTCCAGCCGCTGTCTCGTCGAGTGCTCTGGTCTTCACCGAGAGCTGCCTCCGGCTCGATCCTTCCCTCATCCCGGCGCCTGCATCGGGACCTCCCGGCTCCATCGGCGCCTTCCCCAGACACCCCGGAGACTGGAGTGAGTGTGCGCGAGATAAGATTAACCCCTCCGCGGCCGCCCCTGCCGTTCCAAGCCAAGACCTCTCGGCTGCCCGCCGGCGCTCTTCCGGATCCGTCTCCGGTCGCATCGAGGCTTGTTCTTTCACTCTACCTCCGAGAAAGCTGAAGCTGCGACCTCTCTTCGCCTCCCCGCCTCAGCTCGACCTTTGTCTCTATTGCTGCCACCTCACCCAACTCGCAAAAGCCGCCGTGCAGGTCAAGATGAGAGCCAGGTACAAGGGTCCCGGCGGCACCGGGGTGGTCTCTCTCGAGGATGACGCCACCGTCGGCCAGCTCTTTGACGCCATCAAGACCCAGTCCGGCATCACCGACTTCACACTCAAGTTCGGCTGGCCCCTCCAGACTCTGAGCCTCGAACAGAGGGACGCCAATGCCCGAGAACTCGGCCTCAATGGCCAGTCCTTCACCATCGAGCCGGCTCCATCGCAAACCCAGACCCCCGCCGCTTCGGCTCCTCCTCCGCCGACGAGGCCGTCCGAGGCGAGCGTGCCCTTCTCGAACAAGCCTCGACTGGACTCGGCTGCCGACCCCACCCCCTCCGACATCAGCATCCCGTGGCCTGAACGCGAATCAACACTCTGTGAGTGCCTTCTCCACTGCCCATGTAAACCTCCTCGCTTGGACTGCTCATCTAACAAAATCCAGTGCTCCGGGTCATGCCTGATGACAACAGCTGCCTGTTCACCGCCTTCGGAGGCGCCATCCCGGGCAGGCAGATGGAGGCCAAGGAGCTGCGCAGGATGATTGCAGACTACATCCGCCAGCACCCCGACGACTATTCCGAGGCCGTACTCAACATGCCCGTGGACAAGTACTGTCGCACCATCCAGGACCCCGACCGCTGGGGTGGCGCCATTGAGTTGGGCATCTTCTCGGATCTCTTCGATCTCGAGATCCTCGCCTTCGACGTCAAGAGCCAGAACCCGCTCAAATTCGGCGAGAACAAGGACTCGCGCTGCATCCTCGTCTATTCGGGCATCCACTACGACCGCATCGCCTGCAGCCCCTCGGAGCCGCCCTACACCCACTCCGACCTGCCCCCGGAGCTCGACCGCACCAACTGGAGCACCTCGGACGACGCCGTCCTGGAGAAGACCGGGGAACTCATCCGCAAGCTGCACGAGATGCACTACTTTACCGACACGGTTGAGTTCCTGCTCCGCTGCACCGTCGCTGGCTGCGACTGGATTGGCAACGGCGAGAAGGAGGCCAACAAACACGCCAAGCAGACGGGGCACATGGGCTTCGACGAGATCAAAGACGAGCCCCACGGCGGCGCCGGCAGTGCTGCTGCCACCGGTGCCGCGGGCGACAATGCCCTGCGGAAGTGCAACGCGCCCGGGTGCGAGTGGCTCGGTACTAGTACGGTCGAGGCGCGGATGCACACCAGTGACACGGGACACACATCCATGTCTGAGATTCCTGACTTTTAGCAAGCGTTTTCATGGGATGCATCGAGGGTGGAGTTGGTGGTGATGAAGTCTTTGAGGGGATTTTTCCAGGGATACTCGGGAAGTCAGGAAGGGGGTGTAGCAGGCGCGAGACAGGCTCAGAATGGGGTTTCCATTGCTCCTATACAAACACACGATGAACATGATTGAACCACCGAACTGGCGTCCAACAAGAGACCTCCACAACTCCACGCCAAACTCACGTCATAACCCAAGCTTTCAGATGCCGCCCATGACCTTGTCCTTGACCTCCCCTACGACAGACTTCTTGTACGTCAGCCCGCCGCCGAAGCTGTGTTCGCTGTTCTCCCCGCCATTCTCAACCTTGCCCTCCGTCACACCCGTCGCGAACGCGCAGCTGCCCATGTCTCGCTTCTCCACCTTGCCGGCGGCCGGCGAGATGTCAAAGTCGAAAATGTCCATTGGCAGCCCGATGGTCGTGCACGCGTTGGGGATGTCGACGATGCCCGCCACGTGGCCCTGGATGGGCGCGCACGACATGAGTAGGTAGGTCTGGTAGTCGCTGTAGCCGAAGCGGCGGAGGTACTCGATGACGCCTGTTGCATGTTTAGCACAACCCCCCCTTTGCTCGTCGCGCAGTCCTGCATCTCAATGCGACCGGGGGAGGACTCACGCAGGCTCGTCTGTCGGTACGCCACGGTGACGTCCATGTAGTGTTGCTTGCCGTGCTCGTCGACGGAGAAGCCCTCAAAGTAGATGTGGCGACCGGGGCCGAAGTGCGGCTCGACGGGGCCGGGGATGTAAATGGGCGACTTGAGGCCGAGGTCCGCGACGCCGTTCTTGATGACCTTGAAGTTGATCGTGATGACGCCAGCCATCTCGATGGCGCCGCAGAAAGAGATTTCTCCGTCGCCCTCTGTGTTTGTTGTCCCGAGTTAGTGCAGAACGCGAGAACGGGGGCAAGATGTGTGTTTCACTCACGAGAAAAGTGCAAGTCGCCCACGCTAAATTTGGCGCCCGGGACGTGGACGGGGAGGTAGACCTTGCTGCCCCTGCTCAGGTTCTTGATGCTGTGTCCCATGTCAGCCTTCGTCATCCGCGTCATGTCCAAGACCCAGCCCCGGGTCCAACTCACTCGCAGTTGCCGCCATGCTCCGGCCGTCCAGGAATCGTCCTGGCGCCCTCCTTGCCGACCTTCTCCTTGACGGCCGCGTCGGCAGCGCCGGCGTGCACGTTGATCGGCTCGGGGGGCTTGGCGACGTCGCGCTCGAGCTTGTTGGCGCTGATCAGCTCCCCCTCGCGCGTGTTCCACGTCTCAAGCACCTCGGCCGAGGGCGCGCAACCCAGGATGCCTGGGTGGATCAGGCCGGCGAACTTGACGTGCGGGATGTGGCGCGAGGTGCAGTAGATGCCCTCAAAGTCCCAGATTGCCTTGGCGCTGCGACGGGTCAGCACTCTGTTGCTCCGTTGCTCCGTTGCCCAGTTTGCCCGCGGGTTCCAGGGGAGGGGCCGGCTTACGCCGTGGGGTAAATCTCATCCAGGAAGCCGCCGCCGTTGTTCTTGTCAAAGACACCCGTGAAGCCCCATGGCTGGTCCTCGAAGGGCTGCACGTCCATGATCTCGACCAGCAGGAGGTCGCCGGGCTGGGCGCCCTCGACTTCGAAGGGCCCGCTGAGGTAGTGGATCTTGGTCAGGTCGACGTTGAGCATGTCGTCGGCGGAGTCATTGTTGCCGATCTGGCCGCCGGTCCTGGGGCAAAGTGAGTGGGTGTCTCCGCGGATGGTCGTGGCATTTGGGTTTTGCTTTACCAGTCAACACACTCAATCTTGACGGTCTCGCCATCCTTGATGGTCCCGGAAAATGGAACTGGCAGATGAGTTGGCGACACGCTTACGGAGAATACAACGGCCACGATCACTTACTGTCCGGGTGCCATCTGTTCTAGGCGAAACGTCAACGTTGTCTTGTCCAAGGCGCACAGTTGTTTACTCACATGCAGGCCAGGCTGCTCGGAGGCCGGCTTGTCAAAGCTGACCTTATTGGCCGACCGAATGCCAGTTTTACCCATGACGAATGAGAATCGCAGGAGTCAAAAGGTTAGATTGTCAAGAGCAGTTGAATTTCCAGTACTTGAGACGGATGTGTGTTCTCGTTGGGCGGCAAGAATGTGTCCGGATAGCCCAAACAGCCCGCCCTCCTAGATATACATGCATCCAAGCCAGGAAACGCCTCCAAGCTACCCCGCCCTCGGAACGGGTTTGATCCTGCATCAAACCACGCCTCGCCCGCCATGGCTGTGGCTGGCTATCAGTTGGAGAATGAGACGATGCCGTGGATGGGCTGTAGGCCAGACGGTGCCGGTGCCGGGAGCAGTGCGGAGCTGGAATGCAGCTTGGAGTTTGATAAGAGCTTCCCCCAATGAGACCGTACCTTAATGGGCTCCGTTGTACCTATCTGACAACCCCCGCATTGGCAGGTGGGATCCGCCGCCGCCGGCGTGGCACACCAATCGATAAGACGGCATGGTGATCTCATGCCGCATGGGGATCCTTTCATGAAACGTAATTGATTTGGGGACCGGAGACTGTTTATCTCGGCATCTGGATGCGCATGTTGCCTGTGCCCTGCGGATACAGCAATCTCGGGGGGTTGTTTGCACTATGCAGTCTACAATCAGGGCGAGCCTACGGTGTTACTATTGGATGCGAGTACTCTGACGCGACTGGAGACGGGTGACGTATCCGTAGGGCGCGTTGGACACATTTTTCAGTGCCTCTACTGCAGTTTTTGCGCGTCCGCTGCCGGCTGCGCCTGACGCGGCTTGTGGTGGATGGCTTCCAGATTGCTGAGAGACAGGCTCAGGAACTCGACCTTATTGGTCCACTCCTGCTGGCTCTCGGCGAATGCGGCCTTCTCGCTCGGAGGTGGGGGAGGATCGGTGATCTTGGTGATCAGGTACGCGGTGGACGCTTCCGCAATGCCGTAGATTAGGACGCCGACCAGGGGGATCTTAATCATGGTGTAGAAGCCGATGGCGAAGCCGAACAAGATTCCCTCACGGCTGCGGAACCAGTTGCGCTTCTGCTCCTTGGTGAAGTGCACCCGAGAGAAGTAGGGCTCCAACAGCTCTCTCATCAAACTCCTCGATGCGAAATAGCTCTGCAGGAAGATGACCAGGTAGCGCTTGGGCAAGAAAATGCCCGTGCCGAAGATGACGGAGGCCGGGCCCAGGCCCACCGCCTTGTTGAAGGTGTAGAAACTGGCTGCGGGCAGCACGAAGCGGCCAACGACGGGGAGGTAGGAGAGGGCGAAGACGGCGAGAGAGATGGCGCCCTTGCGAGCGAAGCGGTACAGGAACATGGTGACGGCCTCCGCAGTGCTCGTGGAGTGGGTGCTGCCGTCGCTGACCTTGTATTGCTTCAGGTTCGGATAGTACATGTCTCGCAGCTTGTCGGGGTCGTCGTGCTTGTGCTTTTGGACGTATGTTCTGTCGACCCAATTGAGCGAGTCCATGAACCTGTTCAGGTTAGCAGACGACAACGGGGTCTTGACGGGCGGAGACTTGCATGTTGTCAAGAGTGGGAGTGACGTAGCGCATCAGGGCCATCAGGAAGAAGGGGACCTGGAGGACGTATTCCTCGATGAAGTTGAGGCCCCCAACGATCTTGTCGTCCCAGGTGACATGATCCAAGGTGAAAATCAGGGATATGAACCACAACAGGACCTTGACGCCGATAATCTGGGAATACAGGTCAACAGCCGCGCTCGTTCCGGGGTGTTTTGCCGGTCACGCGTGGTCCATTGGGAAGTGCTCACGGGAATGGAGATGATGAGGCGGATGGCGAGGCCGCTCAAGACGGCGATGCCTGCCTGTCGGTAGTGGTCTGAGGTGAAGATGGCAGGGTTCTGAAGAGCTCGGTGAGCTGTGATTGCAGTCAGCGAGCCTGCACATCGAAGAGGCCAGGGGCTCTGTTCCGGCCAGGGGCTCTGTTCCGGCCAGGGGCTCTGTTCCGGCCATGGTTGTTGCAACTCACCTCCCACCAGCGTCAGCTGGGCGCCTCGAATGACGGAGTTGAGGTCGAAGTGGGACAGGTCGAATTCCTGCTTCAGGGTCTCCTTGTCGAAGGCGAGCTTGTCGCGCTTCTCGTGTTTCTCGGCGGTAGCCATGATGCTGGCTGATGCTAGGTGACTGTGGTGGCCGATGCGCGCAGAGCTTTCCACTGTGTTGGTAGAGTCGGGGTGTTGAATGTTGGAGGGGCACGCGAGCTCTCGATCCCAGATCGTGCCAGGGCTGAGTGCTTGGCTGGAGCTGGAGCTGGAGCTGGAGCTGGAGCTGAGTTTGGCGGGCGGGAGACGATGACGACACCTACCTTAGCCGGGAATAACGGCCTAAAAGGATACGTACGTATCTTTTTTTTTTTTTTTTGTTAAGGTGGTCTCGGCTTTTCTGAGATGCCAGGTGGCGCGGCTTATCTTATCGCACGCAGCAGTGCCGGCCAGCTGAGCGCAGCATCTCACAGATGCGGCTGCAATGCGAACGCGTCGAACTTGCATCCCGGAACAAGGTGACTGGCTGGAGCTGCAAACCCTGCATCGATGCTCAGACGGCCGGCATGCTCGTTGCACGACGTGGCCGTTGTCATGGGAGACCCGGGCGCTGGAAGGTTTTGGAATCGAGTCTCTTCCGCCTCGGGCTGCGTTGAAGAATGCGGTGAGGGCAGCAGATCAAGACACAACGACGGGAAATCCGCCGGAACATGACCCGGCACTGGTTGATTGTGTTGAGGAGCCCCCCGTGCCCCCATGTTGGCATTCACTAAGCGAACACGGCGCCCTTGTTCCCCCATACATCGTGGCCCGCATCAGAGTTAACCTCAGGGTGCAACTCAGCTGGGATGCGTCGGCTGTCCCCGCTAGAACCCCCCTGGTACCTTGGGTACCTTACGTACCTTGCGTACCTACCTTAGGTTAAGTAGGTAGCGAGGCGGGCGGGCGACTGGGCTAATTACCGTGCAAGAGGCTATCTGTCCGGCAGGCGCGTCCGCGTGACGGTGCTCGGCCCCGTCGAGAGATTACCATCCGCGAAGGCAGGCACAGTCGAAAGACAGAGAGGGGAGCCAACAGTCAACAGCCAACAGCCAACAGCCAACAGCTGCAGACACAGGACACGCGGGACCGTGGACGCAGGGGCAGAGACACAGCATGTGAAGGCCAGTCCAATGGAATGAACCTGCCTGCATCGCGTGTCTTGGCCCCTCTCCCGCCCGGCTGGAATCGGGTGTTTCTCCTGTGATTGCCCAATGGCACTGCATGCCTGGATTAAGGTACTGCGTGGTGAGTCGTGACTACCTCGCCCAGGTTCCCAAGCACCTTCCTTGCCTTACTTTACTAAACACCTTCCTTACCTACCTGAGGTAAGGTAGGTAGGTACCTGGTAAGGTAGGCAGGCACGTACTTTATCTACCTCCTTTATGGCAGGTACTACCCAGGGTACCTCCTGCTCACAGTAAGGCATCCGTAAGGTAGGTACCTACCTAGGTAGGCAAGGGAGGGGCACCGGTCCATCGCCATCAAACGGCGACGCGCTGCAGGGAACCCGGCAGCGTCAGAACCCCCCCGTCGGCGCGTGGTGCGTCGAACGAGTCCCCAGCAAGCCGTGACATCGCTACCCCCTGGTCGAACCATGAGCAAATCCGTCCAAGCTTCCTCTCGCATCCTGGCCTGACCTTGCCTCTTTCCCCAACCGCCCTCGCAAGCCATTGATCGTCCCAAAAACCTTTTTTTCCCTTCCTGCCCTTCTCCTCGTCCTCTGCCTCTCTCTGGAGGCCGCTCATTTGCAACTTCTGCGACGCGAGTGTTTCTTCCTCATCTGAAGGTTTGCTCCGAGACCCGGCCAGAGACATCGACACACTATCGTTTTTTGCTCGGCCCAAAAGGGGGACTCCTCTCTCAGGTCTCTCTCTCTACACGTCCTCCTCCGCCTCCCTCGGCCGCATTCTCGCCCACGCCCACCACACGCCGCGCCCCCAACCTACACTGGCGTGCACCCGAACGAGCCGCCATCTCAGACCCCCGTGTGCCGATCGGATTCCTCTACCTCCCCTCTTGCCCCTGGCCCATTTCTCCTCCGCGACATCAAGCCGGTGCGCCGACGAACGCAGCGGAAATTGCCATCACACAGCCCGGCACAAACGATAGGCGAGAGAAAGGAAGAGAAAGAGAGGAAAAAGTCCCTTCCTGAGCCTGCCAATGTCCCCGAACTCGGTTTCGACATGACCCAAGTCCAACTACTCGCCCTCGCCCACCAGCTGACGCCTTCTTCCCTGACGTGACGGAACCATCAGCTCCACGACTGACAGTCCACCCCCTTCCTTTTTTCCCTTCCTCAGGGACACCGCCGCCATGGAGTCCCTCCGCCCCAGGTACCCGGCTCCTCGACGTGTCGCGACGGCCCCGATAGCGACCCCCGCGCCCCGATCTACTTCTGTTGGCGGTCTTGTCGAGACTCTGTACAACCATCCAAATGTCAAGATCGTTGCCTTCACGGCTGCATCCAGAGGCCGGGCCCGGAGTCCCGGTCGCGGCCCCGCCGATGAGCCCGGCACCCTGTCCGCCCACTCGCAGCTGGAGCGGACAATTGCCATAGGTTAGTCTCATCAACGTCCCTCCGGTCCTCGTTCTCTGGTTAACCTTTGCTCCGTTAGGCCCCTTTCGGATATATCGCACAGGCTCCGTAGCCTTCCTGAACTGCGGCTCCGCCCTGCAGCCTATGCTCCCCAAAAGTCAGTGCTGGGCTCTTGAAGAAGACTCGAGCAAGTTTGTCTTGCAGATACGCCGCCCCAACTACTGGAGGATAGAGATCCCCGTCACCGATCCCAGCGAGCAGGAGCTCGCTGCAGCGCTCAAGGGAGTATTGGACCAAATACTGCAGTTTGAAAAGACTGAATGTCCCTTCAAGCGGTCATTCACAGTCATCCTGCCTGAGAAGCCCACGACTCCGATGAAGAAGCGGCCTTGGACCCCTCCTGTCAAACGCGCTCTCCCTGTCTTGTCCACGCCAGCCCATGAGGTGGAATCACCGACTCCAAAGGCCCTGACGCCCAACTCCACCAGGCGCGCCTCAACCTCTTCAACCTTCCGGGGCCGAACCGAGCACCGTCGCTTTTCCGTCATCGGAACTGAGTTTCAGTCGAGCTCAGAGTCTCGGGGGACCAGCATCGAGACATCGAGATCATTCGAACCGCCGCGTGACCGGCAGCCCATGAATGACACGTCTGCCATTCTGGAGGAAAAGACCGAGCCGGAACAGCCTCCTGCAGACATTGTGTCATTTGTCGAGAGTGTGCCTTACGTACCCGCCGAGCAGAAACAAGTGAGCGATGCTGTCGGCAGCAAGTCGGCTTTGCCAAAGGACGGCCTCAAACCCCGAACTGACCCCACGACGGAGGAGTCGAGTGCCAAAGAAGCTGAACAAGGCGGCATATTTGCTGTCATTGAAGATGGTCAGCGCTGTGAGTCTACCGGTGTTACTGAAGAATCAAGTGACTCGGAGACTGGCAGCAAGGTAAACTGCGAAGCGCCGGTTGACGGTCTGTTTCAAAACTCGCAGCCTGAGATTGTGACGTCTCAGAAGGAGGAGAGTCGTCCAAGTACCGCCATTGCGGTACCTCCCGCGGAGGTAACGCAGCCTGCAAAGGACACTCGCGACGCTCAGTCGCGCATGGTGGCAGAGACCAAGTCGGGCAACATCGAGATTGAGCAGCCGTCATCCGGTGTCAACAAGAGCGCCATGGAAACCCGCCCCAGAAAGTTGTCGATCCCAGCGCGGTTGAGAGCATCGACAAATCCCACGGCGCAACCGCAAATCAAGGAGCAACTCATAACTGTCGAGGTAGCGCCGAGGACGCCTTCGTCAATTGAAGCCGGAACCCCAACGCCAACAAATATTTACGATGTAATCCGAAGCTATGAGCAGAAAATGGCTGCTGCAGTGCCGGAAACCGCAGCGGTCGATGAGGAGACTCTTGCTGTGCCAGAGGCGCCCCAGGTGGAGGTGGGCAATACCAGTGACGCGAACTCCAGTCGGGAGTCGCAGTCTGGGACTGACGGCGAAGAGTCTTGCGAGATTCTTGAGGGCAGTGGTGTTGTGGGTGGCAGACGTAAGAAGCTGCGTGGCTTCAGGGCGGGCCGCGCTCTCGTACCGCCACAATTGACTCTTATCACCTCGCCGCCATCCAAATCAGCCATGAGACAGACTCCGATCCTAGAGGAGGCGGATGAGTCCAAGGAAGCGGTATCCCCAACGGGCTCGCACGATTCGTTTCATAGTGTGCAATCGTGGCACTCGCCGGTCACCCCTGTCCCGCGGTCCCCTGCCTCGGACGTCTCCCCCACGAGGTTCCCGTACCCTCACGACAACATTTTGATTCCCAAGAGGCCGTGGCATTACCGCGACATCTCGGATATGACCGTCACCCCCGAGACCCGACGCACATGGGATGCCACTTCGTCTCTTACGGATGACAGCTCGCTGGACAGTGCGGCGACTGCACCGGATATTGCCTCGGAAGCCGTGGAGCAGCCGGACAAAACGGCGCTCTCGGAGGACGAAGCTGCTACTACGGCTGTTGCGCGCCGCCCATACATCCGTCACCGGGCGACGACAAGCAGCATATCGGTGGGCCGCAGAGCTCTTTCGCCCCTCCCGCCGCCGGCCAACCTATTTGCGCCTGCGAATACGGCTACCAGGCGGCAGCCCTTCCTACGCAGCCAGTTGGAGATCGTTCGCAGGATCCCCATGGCCATCGTTTCCAAGACCTGCGAGGTTCTCCTCGGCCCGCCCAGCCATCTCATCACCCTGATGCTCCAGGTGGCTGCTAAAATCGCCGCTGGACAGTGGCGCGGCATGATGTTCGGCTACGGCGAGGGCGGAGAGACTATTCCCGTTCAATGGGACTACTCGGACGACGAGTACAGCAGCTGGGGTGAAGATGACGACTACTATCTCAGCCAAGTCGAGTCGTCGCGTGCGAACAGCGTGTTCGGCGGCGGTGAGAGTGACAACGAAGCAGCGGAAGACGAAGCGGACGGTACGGGCCGCGGTTGGGAAGTAGACTGAAGCCGACAAAGCGACAGTCTGTAATGAGTCCATGTATGACCACTGTATGTTTAACCACCAGCAACTGCATCTAGGATGGAAACCTTTTTGGGCGTTTGAGCAGCAAGGCACCGCGCGGGCGGGCCTTGGATATCCAGGACCTCCGGGCTTCGCATTTGGGAGTCGGCAATCCGTGCTCGGCCATGACCAGCATGGATGGGTCTGTCGGTCTGTCATTTTCATGTACAAGTAATGGCATGGGAAAGGTTGGGATGGCCTTTTTGTTTTCTACTTTTCGCATTACGAGGCATTTAGTCGGGACGACGATCCCATTAGGTACCTTTCGGATTATATTGCGCTCGCTTTGACAACCTCAAGACCCACGACTGTCCTATCTGCCGAGCCTGTTCATTTGAGAGACTTCCTTGTGTAGACGCAACCCGGACACGCCGACGCGGCACCCACGTCGAAGGGCCAACAACAAGGCTATACCATTATGGCTGTGACCCGAAGACGTGCATGCACGTAGTGCCTAGTACGTCGAGCAATCAAATACTGCCTCCGAGTGTCTCTAGACCGTTCGGGCTCGGGGGCTTGAAGTTATTACACCAATGCGAGATACGACGATGAGGCACGTGTCCCTGAACAGGGCTGTGCCCGCCTGTCAGGGTCGATGAGCTCGTCGAGAGTTTGAGGGAAAATGGCGTCGTCCAAACTGAGGCCGTGGCTTGATTTTAGACTGTCTTGTTCAGTCTGAGTCGGGTCATCCTCCTCGCCGATGGCGCCTCGCATAGGAGCGAGCTATGAGATTGGCCGATGGAGTGCGGCATGGCTGATCCGGAGGGGGAGCGTATTCTTCGGTTTTTTTTCCTCCTTTTTTGGGGGGGGGGGTTTGGACGGGTTACGAAGTTCTCGGTGAAAGCAAGCTTGATCAGTGTTTGTAGTTCACATCATTCTTCATGTGTAAGGTAGTTGTATAAATGTCCGTCGCGCCGAGTTCCTCCTGGTGCTGGGTGCATCATGAAGCGTCGGGAAGCTATCGAGTCGAGTTACTGGCACCGCGCTTCTTTGCAAGCGAGGCTTCTTCGGCAAAAGACTGAATGATCAGAAGCCCACTGTCTCAAGAAACAGAGCATCATGACGGACGGCAACTACGGTGGGTGCCTCAAATTAGTACGGGAGTCCGCCGAGTCGCATCGCTGACGGGCAGAACAGTCGACGGGAGCTTCTACTTTTACGCGCCCAACAAGGGGGCGCCAGTCTTCTTCGCCGTTGCTTTTGCAGCGTCGGGGATCGTGCACTTTTGGCAGAGCTAGTAGGTTCCGCTTCAGCCTCACGCGGTACTCTTACAAGGCTAAGCAGTCTCTTGGGGCCAGTCACTACAAGTTCTTCAAGGTCACCGGCCTCTTTTCCTTCTGCTGCCTGCTCTTCACCGCGGGCTTCGCGCTGCGAATCTACGGTTCATACCACTATAACCAGCTGGATCCTTTTATCGCGAGTGTGTGTCTCGTCTACGCGGCGCCGTGAGTAGTACCTATTTGGAAACCGCCATATCAAGGCACAAATGCACCAGCTGTCAGAGTGTGACCAGCTACTAACTCGCCTTCGCGATGCAGGCCCCTCCTTGAGCTGGCCAACTACCACATCCTCGGCCGCGTACTCTATTACGCCCCCTACTGCTCTCCTCTCCATCCCGGCCGCGTGCTGAGCACCTTTGCCTTCTTCTCCGGCATCGTAGAGTCGCTCAACGGGTGGGGGGCATCGTACAGCGCCAACCAGTCCCTCACGGAGCGGGAGATGAAGACGGGCCACGCGCTCATCAAGACGAGCCTGCTGCTCCAGGTCTTTGTCATCGCGTGCTTCGTCGTGCTGACCGCGAGCTTCCAGCGGCGATGCGCCAAGCTCGGCATCGCGCGCCACCGTGGGGTGTCGGGTCCTCTGCTCACGCTGTACGTCTCCGTCGTGCTGATCCTGGCCCGGACGGTGTTCCGCATCGTCGAGTACTTTGGCGTCGCGGACATGCGCTGGGGACCCGATATGAGGGTCGCGGACATCTCGCCGGCGATTCGATACGAGTGGTTCTTTTACGTGTTCGAGGCGAGCCTGATGCTGGCCAACGTCGTCATGTTCAACGCGCGGCACCCGCGGCGGTACCTGCCCGAGAAGTACACCGTGTACCTCGCCAAGAACGGCGTCACGGAGGTGGACGGGCCGGGGTGGAAGGACCCGCGGCCATTTTGGCTGACGGTCGTGGATCCGTTTGATCTCGCGGGGGCGTTTCGCGGGCGCGATCGCAGCCAGGATCGGTTCTGGGAGAGTGACGTTAGCGGAGAGGGCAGCAGTGCCGTGAGAGGGGGAAGGGGAAGCAAGGGGCCGGATGCGGTGTGAGTTGGCGTAATTGGAGCTTGCAGATGTTTGTCCTCTTTCTCGTTGGTAGACCAGGGTGGTTGGCGGCCGAGGGGGATCGACTTTGTTGCGTGGGCGCGTGCATGTTGTTGTAGCTTAACTGTAAAATTAGAAACCAAACGGGCCTGCTTTCTGTGTCTGAAAATAAGACAAAGAGTTACTTGCGAGGGCCTTGAAGAATTTCCCGGGTCCAAACACACGATTATGACCGGCTCGTTGAGTCTCGTGACATGATTGCGGTGGCTGCGCAAGCACCGTTGGTTTGCACCACGACAACTTGACGGTGGATGCCACCGCCAGGGCTTTTATTTGAGCTTCAAACTGGGCGGAAGGAGGCTGAGCTGCACAATGACGCTTTGCTGCCGGGGACGAAATGCCTGACGTTTGCCATCTGTGCCGCATCGGAGTTCGTGAGGGACCAAAGTTGATGACACGGGCCAAAGAGCAATCGCTCGGCGTGGCTGTGCCGTCAAAGCTCGGATCAAAATACTCGGACGACGAGGTTCGGATCAGGAGCCAAGGGCGACAACGAAGCCAATGCGGACACGGGTTTGGAAACGGCTTGTCGATACGGCGACAAACGACAAAGTGTCGAATTCACAAATGGTGCAAAACCTGGCGTGGGATAGCTGCAAACTACAAAGCCAAGGACCTCGAAATAGGGAATCGAGGAGGCAGTGCTATAGGACTCCCACTCCTCCTCCTCCTCCTCGTCCTCCTGGGGTCCCTGGGGGCGCGCTTGCGGCGTCTATTCAGGAAAAGGCCCCAGGCGAGGGGTAAGCGCCAAAGGTAAGCGCGACCTCCAAGCCGTAATCGAATAAAGCCAGTTTAGTGCAGAGGATTCCAGGCTGCTGGTAAAGGGGCCACGATGCCGAAGCGGGCTCCGGGGAGTCGGGGAGTCGTTCAGGAGCCGGGGGCCGGGAGATTCGAGGTGAGGCGGAGGAGAGTGGAGTTTTCTTTTTTTATGGAGACGGTGAGACTTGGGGTCCGAATGGGGAAGGGGACGAAAATAGCAGCCGCACAAGCCACCGGCGGCGAATGGCCGGAAGCGGAGCGTGTCAACGTCTGTGGCTTGATCGACATTCCCAGAGCCTCTCGGCTTATGTAAGCTCGGAGGTAACGATCGTGGCCAAGGGCCATCAGTGACGGCCACTCGGCCAATTTCGCGGATCCCGGAGGCGGATGCGGATGCGGATGTGGTGGGGATGGCTCGACTGCATGCCAACCAAAGGTCAAACGGAGGTCATTTGTCGACGTGATTTCGCGATGCTGAAATGAGGCCGGACGGGATACATCTGCACTTTGCCGCACAGCAGCGTCCGCATCTGAGTCGTTGTTTCCCGTCTTTGCTCTCATCAGCGGCAGCTAATACTAATGCTGTGCAGGAGGTGCAGCAGAATGGCTGGGTAGTTTTTTTAGGTGCTGACGGCCCACCCTGTGGAAGCCGGGTTCGAAGATTCCATCGCGTCCACGGTTACCTACCTATACTACAATGGCACCAATGGAAGCTTCAGTGAACCTGGAATCCGCCTCCCCGCGGACGGTTGGGAGCTGCGGATGCTAGAGGTCGTGGGTGGATGAAAGATTTTTATACGGCTGCCTAGTTGATGGACGAGATGCGGTTCCACGGAGGGCAATCACACCGCAGATGGACTGGTTGACCGCCGTACACTACCTTAGATGGGGGTTTCACCAGTCCCGCACCCTCACCAGAGCCGAATCCAGCGGCAGTCCAATCGTCGTCGTCGACAAGGTCACGGCGGGGGCCCGGGGCAAGTGGTGATTGGCGGCGGTCGGGAACTGATCGGCGGTCTGAGCCAGCCAGACAGACATCCATGGAGCGATGCGAACGGGACGGAGGGGGGCACACGGGGGGGGGGGGGGGGGGGGGGGGGAAAAGACCCCGGCCGCCCCCCCCCCAACGGGGGGAACCCCGGCGGGGGGGGGGGGGGGGTGTTGCAGGGGGGGGCGGGCGGGGGGCCGAAAG